>JASAMX010007540.1:0-23831 GCA_030248175.1 Microlaimidae sp. YZB2_3 | reverse complement strand
ATCTGAAAAATCGATTTTAAAAATAATTGCCTAAGTTTTTTTTTATTTTGCAAATCAGATTAGGGTGACTTTAAGTGACACTAAGATTAGGGAAGTCTAGTAAATAAGGTTTCTCACCTTCCCTTAATGTTGCCCTAATCCTAGTGGCACTAAGAGGTTAGTAACACTTGATTATAAGTGCGTCTAGTAGAATCTGGCCCCTGAGCCTCGTCATTACACTGCTCTTAAACCTTGAAGTGTGTTAACTAATAATTCAGAAGGAAACCCGCCTATATTATGACCACAAATCTGTCATATATCAAAAAATGAGCAACTTATATATAAAGAAATAAAAGTAGGCCATTATTATGAGACCCTCCATTTGAATAGTACCCCCATCATACATGAGCATAGTGGGGGAGGTAGGGTGGGTTCACCACATAGGTGGGAGAGAGAACATTGCAAAAATCATGAACAACATGTCATCACTTAACAAGAACACACCAACATGCATTCTATCTAATGAAAACCCCACATCAACTGATATCTCCTTAGTCTCACGCTCACTTCTCACCTCAACAGACTGGAATACACAAACATAAACAACTTTGCAGCTCATGCCACCTACCTATAATCGTCAGCTTACAAACTACTTTGAAAATAGCTCTACTGACTAGAAATTTTTTTACAAATGTCAACAAAGCCACAGGACCAACCACACAAATGAAATAAGAATAAAACTGTGTTAACACCCTCAAACCAACAGAGGTCAAAAAAACAAAGACAAAACGTTTAGATCAATCGTGCACCACGCTTCCACCCACAACATCCCTGTCAGTTCACAAAACTTCCAGCCCGATAACTCCAGAACAATTTAGCTCATCAAAGATTGTGACACACTTTTGCCGAGATGACCCACTTTCCGCCTGGATACTAGAGCTCAACAACACTATTCACAGCCAAATTCGCACCAATGTCACAAAAAATGGAATCCTTTTTCAAAACCTTTAACCATAAAGCTAACCTAACAAAACTCTAGAAACTATAAAATCACTGGACAAGAAACCCTTAACTCCACCAAATTCAGCTATAAACTTTAACGGAATTCAAATCAATAATTCTCTAGTAAATCATGACCGTAGCCAGGATTTTAATTAAGGGTGGATTTTTTCGGAAGGTGCTTTATACATGCCCAGGATTTCATTTGGAGGGGGCGGTCTGGGAGAGTAGATACTTTTAACCCTGAAGGGGGTCTGGGGGCGAGAGCCCCCCGCGGCGAGGTCAAGAGGGCAGAGTTCCCCTATCAGGGGTGGTTGGAGGGGCAAAATGCCTCCCAGAGGAGAAAATTTAAGGCGCTAAAATAACACTATGTAAAAACATTTATTTAAAACGTTAATAAAAGGATAACAGTATTTATAGTTAGTTTTATTAAACATGTATGCATTAACAACTACTGAACGGGATGATCAATGTGAAATCAAAAACTAAAATAAATTGGCAATTTAAACTACCCGCGTAGCGGGGAAATTTTGGTTTTTTGATTTTTAATATGCTTTTGGAAGGCATTAGGAAAGTTTTTGTATTATTATTAAATAAAACAAATTTTTCTTTCCCAAAATTAAAAAAACGTAAGGTTCTTTTGCTTCTATGACAAAATCTGGCCTCCGCCCCCTTGACACACCACTGCGTGCTTACAAGGAGGTCTGAGGGCAAGAACTTCTCAGAAATGGGGGGTCTCGGGGAGGGCGGTAGAACCCCAGTAGGTCAAGAGGCGGAGCCCTTTGTCAAGGGGGGTCCGGGGAGCCGAATTCACCCTGGGTTGAGAGATTTTTTAATTTGAATAAAACTTAAATAAAGCCTAACCTCTTAAAGGCACCAGGAAACTTAAATTTAAGTACAGAATCCTATTTTACTTTCTCTTTTTTTAATAGATACAACAATAAAAGTTATAATTAAAATAGTTTTAATGCTATTATGTATATGCCAATTTAATTTTAAAAAAACGTTTGTGTAAAATAAAAAATCTTTATTCAATTTTTAGCTAGGCTTTCTCAGTATACGCTGCATGCAGTTATTGATATGCACTGCACTAATGTTTTGAATTATGAATAATTTTATTTTGGTGATCAAGAGGTTTTATGATCCTAAATTATGCTTATTTATGTTTTTTAGATAGTTTTAATACTTGCAGAGTCATTAGGAAAAAAATTTTCTAATTTTTTTAAAAAAACCGGGGGGACCCTTACAAAATTTTTTGCTGTTCCCAGCAATTGAGGGGAGATTAATTCCCAAATCCCCCCTGGCTGCGGACTTGGTAATTGCCAAGAAATTCAACAAACACTTTACACCAAATAAACCTTTTGAAACTCCAAAAGAAAACTGTCTGGGGGTCTGGGGGGTGTCCCCCCAGCCGCCGGAGGCAAAAATTTTTTAAAATATATACTAAAAACGGCTTAAAAATCGTCTCCTGGTGATCGTGTGCATAAACATTTTACTTTTGATTATTTTACCTAATTTCTACATACTTTTCTGTGATCTTAAAAATTAAGTCAGGGGCCTTCGGGGGGAACACTGCCCCCCGGAGGAGAAAATTTAAAATTTGAGGCGCTAAAAATACACTGAGAAATTTTAATCCCAAAAGATACTAATTTCAAATATTAAGGTTTTTTATAGATTTACTATACATTTATAACATGTGTTTCAAACGTTAAAAAAAGGATAATAGGTTTATACATAGTTTTATTAAACATGTATGCCTTAACTACTGAATGGGATAATCGATTTGCAATTGAAAAACTAAGATAAATTGCCAATTTAAACTGCCCGCGTAGCGGGGAAATTTAAACTGCCCACGTAGAGGGGGAATTTAAAGGTAATAAAAGGTAATGAACGGGGAAATAAGGTAATAAACACTCCGCGCGAAGCGCGGAAAAACTTTTTAGTCCTTTTATAACACTTAAAATTTTTTCTTTGGGAGGGCGAATTTGGGGGGGGGTGGCCCCCACTACCCCAAATTTAAGGGGGGGGTGTCAGCAAAATCCGAAATTTTGGGGGTTATAACCCCCCCCCCCCCCCCCCCCCCCCTGCCCACCTATGGTCCAGGCTGGTCGGACACCTATGTACCTGATCTGTTTAATCTTTCATTCAAAACAAGTAGCATACCAAATATCTGGAAAACTTTATTCACTACCACTGCTAAAGCCTGAAAAGGCGCTGAATTGAGATTTTTTTCAACCTCCTCTATCCAATTTCTCTTCTCTGCCCAGTTATCCAAATTTTACAAGCAATAATTCAACTGATCCTACTCCAATCCAAAATCTAAAACAGCATCCAGATCAAATAGATCAAATCACATGGATTCAAACCCAAACATCAAACAACTACTGACATAGCACTGGATTCAATCAAAAAGCTTCACCCAAACTTACAATAGTACCCGTTTTAGATCTTACCAAGGCATTTGACACAATCATCATTAAAATTCTAACAATCAAGATAGTCAAAAGTACACTTCCAGTCTATCTCACTCATCACATGGCTAAGTAAGTGGTTGGTTACCTCAGAAGCAGAACCAGCAAAACACTTTTCAAAGACTCTTTTCAAATTTCAAAATTCAGGATTGTTCAAATAGGAGTTCTCCAAGGCTCCATAATCTCACCAACTCTTTTCAGTTTCTATATTTTAGACCTACCCTACCACTACCACCAGCTAATGTCATAATAGTCTCCTCTGCTGACGATACCACAGTTTACTCCACCATAAACAAGATCACTGAAATGGAACTCAATCTCACCAATTACCTCAACATTTTAAATCAATATTTGGATAAAAACTATAATATATACCTTAATCAACAGAAAACTCCACAGTTATGAGTTTTTCTTCTTTATCACAAGAATTTGACTACCACCCAAAGGCATACATGGGCAAGTTGGACCGGAGTGGGGGAGGGGTTAAACCCCAAATTAGAGGGGGGTTAAAATTCGAGAAACGCAAAATACCCATATCGTTTTTTTTTCTGGAGTGCATTTTACCCACATCGTTTTTCGATTTTGAACGAAAAATAGGTAAAAAACGCTAATTTTAGGTCAAAAAAATCCTTTTTACAGCATTTTTGAGCTTTTTATTGCTTAAAACATTCATTTTGACCTCAAAGCTTAAGATTGGAGGCAGTTAGAAGTCATTTTAAAAGATTGTTTTTTTCTTCATTTTTCCAAAATTGGGGGGGGGGTAACCTTTTCTCCCCCCCCACTTCTGAGGGGGGGGGGGTTAAACCCCCCTTCTCAGAATTTGGGGGGGGGGGGTGAACCCCCCCTTCTTGTGCCCATGTATGGTCCAGGGGGCTCCTGATCCCCCTAACTTTTGCCGCTAAACAAAAACCCAAAATCCTGGGTGTCACTTTTTATCCAAAACTAACATTCAAAAATCATGCTACCTACATAAACAATAAAGCATCCAGGTCCAATAACATTCTCAAAGCCCTGGCTGTTTTTAGGTCTAATATTGAATTTTATATACTAAAACAGCCTATTTAGGCATAAAATGTGTATTTAAACACTGTTTTTTACTAAAAAACTGTGTTTTTGACAGTAAATAAAAAATTATACTATTGTAAATTGTCCAGGAGGGGGGACGAGGGAGGTCAGGCTAGGTTGGAAGGGTCAGTCCGGACTGCTCTCAAGCTTTGTGGGGGAAGAGGGGGCCCCTGGATTTTTCTAGGGGGGAATTCCAAAATTTTGGCTCTAGGAGGGATGGACCCCCTCTGTCCCCCCCCCTCAAAAAAACATCTATGAACATAACATAGTAACCTCTTACAAAGCAATAGGATGCCCAATTCTCAACTACAGAACCCAATATGGTCACCATATCTATCAAAATATTATTTCTAAAAACTACAATCAACACAAAATACTGCTCTCAGAAAGCAACCAGCTGCCACAAAATGGCCCCAATCCCAATTGATCATCTTCATCAAGAGACTAAAGTTTTACCAATAGAAAACCACACCAGAATCTTTCAACACATTTTTTTGCAAAAATCATGCAGACCTGGGTGTTTTTTTTTTCACCGGCGCCTAGGCGCCAGCTGGCGCCTAGCCTCCAAATTTTAGGCGCCAGCGCAGAAATCTAGGCGCCAATAACATAAAAATTTTTCCCATGTCAACAAATGGGACTAATATAATAGTTTTTTAGTTTGTCATCAAAAAATATACATGGTACCATTACTACATATATTTTTGGATGACATTGAAGTCAAATTTTTGTTTTATACGCTAAAAATCCAAAAAAAAAACATTTTTTTCTTTTTTCAATGCTCAATTTCTAAATGCGTAAAATTTTGCCAAAGGATTATAATTTAACAAGAAAACAGTGGCACAGACCTAGAAAATCATTGAATAATTTGGGGTTGGCTTGGCTGGCATAATTTTAATGGCTTGGCATGATTGGTTTAAAATTTGTATATGGGTTTTTTATACAGGTTGTTAACATTATTTTTTCTTTATGTCTGCATTCGACTTACTCCTATTTGATTTAATTTTTTTTAATTCTAATTTTAAAATTGTCGTTTGTTTTGTTTGATGAGTTAGAATTTTGGGGCAGGGTCTCTAATAACTTACCAAACTAAATTAAAATTATTGATTTCATATCAATATCAAAGAATTGATAGTTTTTTAGGTGAAACAGATAGAACAGTTTGCAAGAATCATGAAAAAATTTTATGTACTTTTTAAGCTAAATTAAAGATAAATTAAATTATTTATAAAAATTTTAAAATTCTTGCAATATCCCAGCAAATAATGATTTTATTAGAGAGTAATTTTAGGTTTCGATTAAAACTAAACTTTATTAATTAGTTTTTTTTAATATTTTTACTTTAAATGGAATTTCTTGGGGTAAAAAATATAATTAATTAGCAGTATTACCTATATGCCACAATAAAAATGAATAAATTATTAATAAGCTTAAAACAATCCCGCGCTGAGCCAAGCAAAGCGCGAAAAAAATTTTAGAATTTGGTCTTTTAAAACCTTGAAAATTTTGTTTCTTTTTTTGTCTATTTGTCTAAAAAAAGCTGAAAAGCTGTAAAAAAATGTTTTTTTTCGGATTTTTAGCGATAAAACAAAAATTTGACATCAATGTCATCTAAAAATATACATGGTAATGGTACCATGTATTTTTTTGGATGACATACTAAAAAACTATTATATTAGTCCCATTTATTGACATGGGAACAAATTTTATGTTATTGGCGCCTAGATTTCTGCGCTGGCGCCTAAAATTTGGAGGCTAGGCGCCAGCTGGCGCCTAGGCGCCGGCGAAAAAAAAAACACCCAGGTCTGCATGATTTTTGCAAAAAAATGTGTTGAAAGATTCTGGTGTGGTTTTCTATTGGTAAAACTTTAGTCTCTTGATGAAGATGATCCATTGGGATTGGGGCCATTTTGTGGCAGCGGGTTGCTGTCTGAGAGCAGTAGTGTGTGTTGATTGTAGTTTTAGAAGAATATTTTGATAGATATGTGACCATATTGGTTACTGTAGTTGAGAATTGGGCATCGTATTGCTTTGTAAGAGGTTACTATGTTATGTTCATAGATGTTTTTTTGAGGGGGGGGGGGGGACAGAGGGGGTCCACCCCTCCTAGAGCCAAAATTTTGGAATTCCCCCCTAGAAAAATCCAGGGGCCCCCTCTTCCCCCACAAAGCTTGAGAGCAGTCCGGACTGACCCTTCCAACCTAGCCTGACCTCCCTCGTCCCCCCTCCTGGACAATTTACAATAGTAAAATTTTTTATTTACTGTCAAAAACACGGTTTTTTTAAGTAAAAAAAACCAACGTTTAAATACATTTTTTTATGCCTAAATCGGCTGTTTTAGTATATAAAATAAAAATTCAATATTAGACCTAAAAACAGCCAGGGCTTTGAGAATGTTATTGGACCTGGATGCTTTATTGTTTATGTAGGTAGCATGATTTTTGAATGTTAGTTTTGGATAAAAAGTGACACCCAGGATTTTGGGTTTTTGTTTAGCGGCAAAAGTTAGTTGTTCATGATCACCTTTGGGCATACATGGGCACGGGGGGGGGGGGGGGGGTTAACCCCCCCCCCAAATTCTAAAGGGGGGTTCAACCCCCCCCCCCCACTCGCAAAAAGTGGGGGGGGAGAAAAGTTAACCCCCCCCCAATTTTGGAAAAATGAGAGAAAAAAAATGTCTTAAAAAATGAACTTCTGACTGCCTCCAAACTTAAGTTTTAGAGGTCAAAATAAATGTTTAAGCAATCAAAAAGCTCAAAAATGCAATAAAAAAGGGCTTTTTGACCTAAAAGTAGCGTTTTTTACTTTTTAAAATCGAAAACAATATGGGTAAAATGCACTTTCAGAAAAAAAAACGATATGGGTATTTTTGCGTTTCTCAGATTTTAACCCCCCCCCCCCTAATATTGGGGCTTAACCCCCCCCCCCCCCCACTCCCGGACCAACTTGCCCCTGTATGCCTTTTGGTGGTAGTCAAATTCTTGTGATAAAGAAGAAAAACTCATAACTGTGGAGTTTTCTGTTGATTAAGGTATATATTATAGTTTTTATCCAAATATTGATTTAAAATGTTGAGGTAATTGGTGAGATTGAGTTCCATTTCAGTGATCTTGTTTATGGTGGAGTAAACTGTGGTATCGTCAGCAGAGGAGACTATTATGACATTAGCTGGTGGTAGTGGTAGGGTAGGTCTAAAATATAGAAACTGAAAAGAGTTGGTGAGATTATGGAGCCTTGGAGAACTCCTATTTGAACAATCCTGAATTTTGAAATTTGAAAAGAGTCTTTGAAAAGTGTTTTGCTGGTTCTGCTTCTGAGGTAACCAACCACTTACTTAGCCATGTGATGAGTGAGATAGACTGGAAGTGTACTTTTGACTATCTTGATTGTTAGAATTTTAATGATGATTGTGTCAAATGCCTTGGTAAGATCTAAAACGGGTACTATTGTAAGTTTGGGTGAAGCTTTTTGATTGAATCCAGTGCTATGTCAGTAGTTGTTTGATGTTTGGGTTTGAATCCATGTGATTTGATCTATTTGATCTGGATGCTGTTTTAGATTTTGGATTGGAGTAGGATCAGTTGAATTATTGCTTGTAAAATTTGGATAACTGGGCAGAGAAGAGAAATTGGATAGTAGGAGGTTGAAAAAAATCTCAATTAAGATCCTTTTCAGGCTTTAGCAGTGGTATTGAATAAAGTTTTCCAGATATTTGGTATGCTACTTGTTTTGAATGAAAGATTAAACAGATCAGGTACATAGGTGTCCAACCAGCCTGGACCATAGGTGGGCAGGGGGGGGGGGTTGGGGGGGTTATAACCCCCAAAATTTCGGATTTTGCTGACACCCCCCCTTAAATTTGGGGTAGTCGGGGACACCCCCCCCCCCAAATTCGCCTCCCAAAGAAAAATTTTTAAGTGTTATAAAAGGACTAAAAAATTTTTCCGCGCTTCGCGCGGAGTGTTTATTACCTTATTTCCCCGTTCATTACCTTTTATTACCTTTAAATTCCCCCTCTACGTGGGCAGTTTAAATTTCCCCGCTACGCGGGCAGTTTAAATTGGCAATTTATCTTAGTTTTTCAATTGCAAATCGATTATCCCATTCAGTAGTTAAGGCATACATGTTTAATAAAACTACTATAAACACTATTATCCTTTTTTTAACGTTTGAAACACATGTTATAAATGTATAGTAAATCTATAAAAAACCTTAATATTTGTAATTAGTATCTTTTGGGATTAAAATTTCTAGTGTATTTTAGCGCCTCAAATTATAAATTTTCTCCTCCGGGGGGCATTGTTCCCCCCGAACCCCCCTGACTTAATTTTTAAGATCACAGAAAATTATGTAGAAATTAGGTAAAAAAAACAAAAGTAAAATGTATGTTCACGCGATCACCAGGAGACGATTTTTAAGCCGTTTTTAGTATATATTTTAAAAAATTTTTGCCTCCGGCGGCTGGGGGGACACCCCCCAGAACCCCCGGCCGACGCTTCGCGTCGGCTGGCGCCGCTACGCGGCGCAGGCGGCGTAGCATTAAAAGAATTTAAAAAATAAAATTTATAAGTTGCAATAAGGTCTTATTTTAATCTTACACAGTTTTAAAGCATTTATAAGCTTGTTTTACGTTTTTTTACGCGTTTTAAGCTCATTTTAAGGCAGCGCGGAAATATTGGGTACACCCCCCTCAAAATTTGGGTCTTGCTGGACACCCCCCCTATACCCCCCAAAATCCGAGAGGCTGCCCACCTATGGCCTGGACTGCCCGGACCGCCCCCCCCGCCGGAGGGCCGGTCCAGGGTACCCCTCCCCCCACCCGCCCATTTTGGACCCGCCCCCCCCAACCCCCCGGTCCAGGCCGACCCCCCCTGAAGGCGGTTTTTGACCCTCCCCCCCTAACAGCTGTTCCACCCCCCCTATCTAACGGTCCATTAAACCATTTTAACGGTCCATTTTTAACCATCTAACGGTCCATTGAACCATTTTAATGGCTACTACCTGGTTTTATGGCTATATATTCCTCATAAATATAACAATAATTTTAGTGTTCTATACAAATTTTTATAATTTATAATAAACCTTAGGTTTTTTACAAACTGGTTGGTACGTTACATTAAAAATAAGAAAAATAAAATTCAGATGTTTGTTTTAAAAACGAACCGTTTTTTAAAAATGAACGGTCCGTTTTTTTTAAACGACCGGTCCGTTTTTTGCGCTGCCGCCGTTGTTTAAACACTTGCCCGGCAAGTTGCCGCATGCAAAATAATGAAATGAAAACAAAATACAATGATTATTATTATTTATTATGTAACCGGAAAATAGAAGAAAGTGGGTCAAACTTTTACCGGAAGCAAAAAAAAATCAACAAAAAGGTACCTCTTATAATATGTTAACGTTTTTAACAGTTTCCAAACGTTTTTTGGCAGGTCCAGGCTATTCCCCCCTAAGGACCCTTCAGTCCAGGCTACCCCGGGGTCAAAATTTTTCGAAAATTTGGTCCAGGCTGACCCCCGCTCCTGGGCCTACAAAATGGTAAAAAATGGGCTGACCCCGGGGTCAAACCCCCCCTAGCCGTCAGGGGTCGGACACCTATGATCAGGCAGGTATTTGATTCCAAAAGGACCGAGGTTTTTCAGGTGAAATACAGTTAGATTGTCTAGGCCAAAAGTTTTTGAGTTGTTTGTTGCTTTTTCAACCTCAACAGTTGTAATTTCGGTTGGTTCTTGGTTAATTTTTTTAATATTTGTGAAAAATTTGCAGTTTTCTTTTGGAGTTTCAAAAGGTTTATTTGGTGTAAAGTGTTTGTTGAATTTCTTGGCAATTACCAAGTCCGCAGCCAGGGGGGGGATTGGGGGAATTAATCTCCCCTCAAATTCTGGGAAAGCAAAAAATTTTGTAAGGGTCCCCCCTTTGGTTTTTTTAAAAAAATTAGAAAATTTTTTTCCTAATGACTCTGCAAGTATTAAAACTATCTAAAAAACATAAATAAGCATAATTTAGGATCATAAAACCTCTTGATCACAAAAATAAAATTATTCATAATTCAAAACATTAGTGCAGTGCATATTAATAACTGCATGCAGCGTATACTATAAAAACCTAACCAAAATTGAATAAAGATTTTTTATTTTACACAAACGTTTTTTTAAAATTAAATTGGCATATAATAATACATTAAAACTATTTAATTATAACTTTTATTGTTGTATCTATTAAAAAAAGAGAAAGTAAAATAGGATTCTGTACTTAAATTTAAGTTTCCTGGTGCCTTTAAGAGGTTAGGCTTTATTTAAGTTTTATTCAAATTAAAAAATTTCTCAACCCAGGGTGAATTCGGCTCCCGGACCCCCCTGACAAAGGGCTCCGCCTCTTGACCTACTGGGGTTCTACCGCCCTCCCCCAGACCCCCCATTTCTGAGAAGTTCTTGCCCTCAGACCTCCTTGTAAGCACGCAGTGGTGTGTCAAGGGGGCGGAGGCCAGATTTTGTCATAAAGGGAGACCCTTACGTTTTTTAAATTTTGGGAAAGAAAAATTTTTTTTGTTAATATTAATACAAAAACTTTCCTAATGCCTTCCAAAAGCATATTAAGAGTCAAAAAACCAAAATTTCCCCGCTACGCGGGTAGTTTAAATTGCCAATTTATTTTAGTTTTTGATTTCACATTGATCATCCCGTTCAGTAGTTGTTAATGCATACATGTTTAATAAAACTAACTATAAATACTGTTATCCTTTTATTAACGTTTTAAATACATGTTTTTACATAGTGTATTTTAGCGCCTTAAATTTTCTCCTCTGGGAGGCATTTTGCCCCTCCAACCACCCCTGATAGGGGGCTCTGCCCCTTGACCTCGCCGGGGGGCTCTCGCCCCCAGACCCCCTTCAGGGTTAGTATCTACTCTCCCAGACCGCCCCCTCCAAATGAAATCCTGGGCATGTATAAAGCACCTTCCAAAAAATCCACCCTTAATTAAAATCCTGGCTACGGTCATGATTACTAGAGAATTATTGATTTGAATTCCGTTAAAGTTTATAGCTGAATTTGGTGGAGATAAGGGTTTCTTGTCCAGTGATTTTATAGTTTCTAGAGTTTTGTTAGGTTAGCTTTATGGTTAAAGGTTTTGAAAAAGGATTCCATTTTTTGTGACATTGGTGCGAATTTGGCTGTGAATATTGTTGTTGAGCTCTAGTATCCAGGCGGAAAGTGGGTCAGTCTGGCAAAGTGTGTCACAATCTTTGATGAGCTAAATTGTTTCTGGAGTTAGATTGGGCTGAAATTTTTTGTGATAACCGACAGGGATGTTGTGTGTGGAAGCTTTGTTCAAGATTGATCTAAACGTTTTTTTTTATTTTTTTTGACCTCTGTTGGTTTGAGGGTGTTAGATAGTTTTATTTCTATTTCATTTGTGTGGTTGGTCCTGTTGGCTTTGTTGACATTTGTAAAAAAATTTCTAGTCAGTAGAGCTATTTTCAAAGTAGTTTGTAAGCTGACGATTATAGGTAGGTGGCATGAGCTCAAAGTTGTTTATGTTTGTGTATTCCAGTCTGTTGAGGTGAGAAGTGAGCGTGAGACTAAGGAGATATCAGTTGATGTGGGGTTTTCATTAGATAGAATGCATGTTGGTGTGTTCTTGTTAAGTGATGACATGTTGTTCATGATTTTTGCAATGTTTCTTCTCTTCCCACCTATGTGGTGAACCCCACCCTACCTCCCCCACTATGCTCATGTATGATGGGGGTACTATTCAAATGGAGGGTCTCATAATAATGGCCTACTTTTATTTCTTTATATATAAGTTGCTCATTTTTTGATATATGACAGATTTGTGGTCATAATATAGGCGGGTTTCCTTCTGAATTATTAGTTACACACTTTAAGGTTTAAGAGCAGTGTAATGACGAGGCTCAGGGGCCAAATTTACTAGACGCACTTATAATCAAGTGTTACTAACCTCTTAGTGCCACTAGGATTAGGGCAACATTAAGGGAAGGTGAGAAACCTTATTTACTAGACTTCCCTAATCTTAGTGTCACTTAAAGTCACCCTAATCTGATTTGCAAAATAAAAAAAAACTTAGGCAATTATTTTTAAAATCGATTTTTCAGATTTAAAGGAATACAAATACAACAAAACTTTAATAAATAAAAAGCCCACTAGTAAAGCTACCAGGGAAAGTTAAAATTTTTGTTTAAATCATGATATTTCCTAAATAATCAATACAAACGCTTCTGGCCAATACGTATTAAAAATTTTGTAACATGGATTACTGTAGTAATGGACAGCAAACAGGAAATCTGTAGCACGCAAAACCGTCGACTTTAATGGAAAAAAATTAAAAAAATTGACATTTTTAAAGACTTATACAACCTTGTTTGCTATTTGTTAGTTTATAAATAGGTATTTTTGAAATTTTTCATAAATTTTTAAATTTTTAACATTTTGAATAAAATAATATAGCTAAAACATTAATGTTTTATTTTAAAAATGTTGATATTGCTAGGGTTTATAACTAGAAATCAAAATCACTAATAGGTAGGATTTATAGCTATCACTAATGGGTACTAGCGTATAAATTTATCAACTTAAAAAAATTTAAAATTCTGATTTGTAAGTTTTTTAAATAAAAAAATATGGTTAAATAATGTTATCCAATTTCGAGGTGATAATCGTTGGATTTAAACAAAACTAATGCACATCTCGATATAGAACTCAATAAATAGTTTTTAATTTAATTTGATGATGTTTATTATTATGACTACGGTGTGCTTTCATTCAGGCGGGGGGGGGGGGGGGGCGGGGGGGGTTTTTTGGGGGGGGGGGGGGGGGGGGGGGGGCGGGGGGGGGCCCCATCAGGTGGCCATAACAGGGTTGGAGGCTTTTTAACTTTAACAAAAATTACACATTTGAGAACTCTCCCCAGATTTTCAGGACATTTAATATTTTAATCACCGGACAAGTGGGATATTTATGTTGTTGTTTAAAATCCTGCTGTACCCATCCTCAAAATTTTCGGCCGGTGGTTGAAAAATTGAAAAAAATTTTTTTAAATATGATCATTAAAAATGTCAAAAGCTTTGGGAATGCCCCTCTTGCCTTAAAATTTGAAGTAGCTCAGCTTTTTTTAGTTGGCTTAGGTGGGAGAAACTGCCGACACCCCTCCGAAATTTGGGGGTACTTCCGTTGGTGGGCAGAAAGGGGGTTGGAGTTTTTTTACCCCCTCCCCCCTTTTGCCGCTTGAACACCCCTTCTAAAATTTGGTAGGTCCCAGTGCTATTTAAAATTGGGTATTTGGGGGATACCCCAAAATTTTTTTGGAGACCCCTTCATATTCGATGAGGGGGTATATCTTCAAAAATCCGGAAGGCTTCCTATCTATGGTAGGACGATCAGTCATCATTATGTAAAGGAAGCTACGGTTAAGAGTTTTAGCAATAAAAGAATCTCAAAATTCTAAGAACCCGTGAATTAGGTTTTTGCTTCTGAATGATGCAACTCTTATAAATTATTATCATTTTTAATTTAAACTGAAACAGGGCTAAATTTGGCTGAAAAATTGTCGACGTGAACGTGAATACAACTTATAAAATCTGACCAAGTTTTATATGGGTCACCAATATTGGTCCAGCGGCCTCTTCAACTATAAAATAAAACTAAAAAGCTTAAAATTGTTTCAAAGCATATAGAAAATACCTATAAAACTTTTGGAAAAAACTTTCGGCTAGAATTTTTAGAAAATTTTCAAAAAAATAGAATAACTATTGCGTTTAGTCCAAATAAATAAAATCGCGGTATAAAAAATGCGCGCGTAACGATTTACCCCCCATATTTGTTGGATTTTTTGTTACGAGCAAAAATGCAAAATTTATGTAAATCACAGGGAGCGCAACAGGCTGCGCACTTTTTACTTTGCATTATGCATTGTTTTAAGATAAACAATAGTTTTATCGAAATCCCATATTGTATTTAATAAAATTGATATTTTAGTAAATTATTTTTAATATTTTTTTTCCAAAATATACAACAATTTTTTTTGCAAAACGGTTATTTTGTTGTTAAATATTTAAGTTAGGGACGCTTTTGGGGAGGTAGCCACCTCCCTAGAGTTTTCCCACTTATCTGCTAGTGTCACTTACCATTAGGGATTCTAGTAAATACAACACTTCACTAAACTGCTTAGGGACACTTGCCAGCTAGTGGCCCTAAGCTGTTAGGGCGTCTAGTAAATTCGGCCCCAGGGCGTAAAATTCTTCCATTTTTAAGACATAGAGCCCCATTTGATTGGCACATTGGAATTAAATCCAATATGCCGTCAAGCTGGGATCCCATGGTAAAAGAGTCCCACGTATACAATATACTTATCCTATAAAACATCCACTCAGTTGCAAGATGTGTATCCTTCCAGCATTCACAATTCAATTTACCGATTATAAAAATTAGCACAACTCGCCTTGTTCTCAACCATTCCAAATCAATTTCAAAAATAAATAAATCAAATCTCTAACTTACCTTTTTAATTTGTTCAAAAGTGGGCGGAGCAAATGAGCTGCCCTGAGGGGCCTCCTTGAACGCCATGGTCAGCAGCTTCTCTGATTGATTAAAGAAGCCATTGTGAAAACTGCTGGAGTGGAAGATTTCGTAGTGGGCTTCCAGCGCGAAAGAGGAGTGGAAACTGGCCTTGCACATGGAACAGTGGTACCTAAATACAGTGGTATCCAAATACAGTGGTAACTAAAAGTATAGAGTACAGTGATACCTAAAAACAGTGGTAGTGGTACTGGTACCTAAAAGTACACGGTTCAGTGGTAACTAAATACATTGGTACCTAAATACACTGGTACCTAAATACAGTGGTATCTAAAAGTATACAGTACAGTGATACCTAAATACAGTGCTATCTAAAAGTATACAGTACAGTGGCAGACCTGTGCACTGCCCACTCCCTGGGTTTTATTGGGGGGGTTTTTGCATAGATGTTTTTGGTCGGGTCCGCCAGAGGGATGTCCACCCCCGGGTGGAAGGCCAAAATCTTTTAGGGGGGAAGGTTCAGGGGGGTCCGCCGGACCCCCCTGGCTTTTTAGGGGGGGGGGGTCGACCCCGGGTGCGAGATTTCAAATTTAGGGGGGGTCAGGGGGGTCCAATTTTTCAGCAAAATTTTTTAAACTCAATAATTTAAGTGTTTTTAGGTCTAATATTGAATTTTATGTGTTAAAACAGCCTATTCAGGCCTAAAAACTGTATTTAAACACTGTTTTTAACTAAAAACCTGTTTTTTGACAGTAAATAAAAAAATATACTTCCAAATTGGTCGGGAGGGGGGGAGGGGGGTCCAGCCTTCCAGGGGGGGGGGGGTAGGTCGGACCGCTCTCGAGCTTGGTGGGGGGAGGGGGGGGGCCCCCCTGGATTTTTTCCAGGGGGGGGGGGTCCAAAATTTTGGCTCTAGGGGGGGGGGGTGCACCCCTCTGTCCCCCCCCCAAAAACATCTATGGGGGGGGGCAATTCCAAAACGGGAGGGCACTGGGGGGCAACTTTTTTGCAACGGGGGGGGGGGCAATAAAACATGGGGGGGGGGCAAACAGAAGGGAAAAAAGATAAAAAAAAGGGGGAAAAAAGAGAAAAGAAGAAAGCAAAAGGGAAAAAAGGGACAAAAAAAGCGAAAATAAGGTAAAAACAGGTCTAAAAAGGCTTAAGGTCTCTTCGGACAGTTTTTATTGCAGAGCGTTAAGTAGTAAACAATTGCAATTACCTAAAAATTAACCTTTTTTATTTACACACAATTTACTTTTGAATTATTATACTTATAGAGTATTATAATATGCTAAAATATTCAAATGACAAAAGTTTGACTAATTGATGAAAAGCAGACAACAGATTCTGTTTACAATAATAGCATTTTTTGAATCTATGCAAAATAAATTTTAAAAATTATAAAAAAATAAAAAAAAAACATTAAAAACAAACAAAACAAACAAAACATTTGGCAAAACATATGTTTACAGTGGGAATCGATGTCAGGACCTTTTAAAAATTTGACAACGCACTAACCGACTGCGCTACGGCTTCCGCTGATTAAGGAGCTCTAAGAGCGATTTCTAAACAAACCCTTCGGAATAAATCGATAAAACGCACGACAGAATTGTTTTATGCGTAAAAAATACAAAAAAAAAATATTATGCCTTCTAAAAATAATAAATTTCAATAAAAATATACTATCTGGAGCTTTAAATTTCACCAAACTAAATTAAATCCACCTCTCACCGCAATTTTGAAGAAATTAATCCCTTTTTTTTACAGAAAATCGTATATTAAGCCAGTGGCGTAGCCAGGGTTGTTGGTTGTTTATATATAAATTCAGAAACATTTCTGATGCGTTCCAAAAGCATAAAAATACCCAAAAAACTGAAATTTTTCCTGTTTAACGGGAAATGTACATTAATCATTTTGTTAGTTTTTTTAAATTTCAATGGAATGTACCTTCAATACACAGCTAAGGCATGTGCCTTTGCCTCAGATATTGAATGGTAATACTAGATGTTAAAACTCATATTTTATTATGTTAAATCTTATATTAAGATATGTAGGTTTGATAATGGCTGTTTTAAACCCCCTTAAGGTCTCTCCGGACAGTTTTCTTAAGTATGGAAAATCGCCATTTTTGGCATACCAGTCTGGTATGCCAAAAAATTTAAAAAAAAAAAAAAAATATTTATAAATAAAAACATATATAAATATATATAAATATAAATAAATATATAATATAAATATATAAATATATATAAAGTATTTAAAAAAATAAAAAAAACATTATTAAAATCAAAAAAAAAAAAATTGTGGCCAAATATGTTTTATGTGGGAATCGATCTCGGGACCTTTCAAAAATTTGAGTACGCGCTAACCGACTATGCCACTGCTACCATGGAATAATGAGCTCTAAATACGATTTATAAACAAACCCTCTGAAATAAATCGATAAAATGCACGACGCAAGACAGAATTATTTATGCGTTAAAAAATACAAAAGATGTTATGGCGTTCCAAAAATTATAAACTTCAATAGAAATATGCTATCTGGAGCTTTAAATTTTACCAAATTGAATTCAATCGAAGTTTCACTAAAATTTTGGAAAAATTAACCCCCATTTTTCACGGAAAATTGTATATTAAAGCATAAGTACAACAGTATTCAATTTAATTTTTATGTACGTGAAAAAGGGTAACGGCAGACATGTGCACTGCCCCCCCCGGGGGTTAAAACGGGGAGGGGGGCAATTCCAAAATGGGGGGGGCACGGGGGGGCAACTTTTTTGAAACGGGGGGGGGGCAATAAAACGGGGGGGGGCAAGCAGAGGGGAAAGAAAAAAAAAAAGAGAAAAAAGGAGAAAAAGAGAAAAAAAGAAGGGAACAGGAAGAAAAGGGACAAAAAAAAGGTAAAAATAGGTCTAAAATGGCTTAAAATACATTGAAATAAGCTAAAAATCGCAAAAAATTCGCGATTATGGCGTCATCATAGGTCAAAAATGGCGTCATATTTTTAGGGTACTTTTTCCTTTTTTGGCGGGGGGGGGGCAAATCCTCCAATAAAACGGGGGAAGGGGGCATTTTCAGACCGTGCACAGGTCTGTAACGGTGTCTCTCTATCGGAAGTATTTTTTTTAATAAATAGTGAGCAGTAAATATTTTTAAAGGTTTTAAAAAATTTCATTGCAATTTGATTTTTAATATTAATTATTTCAATTACTTACAATAATATAATGAATGTTCACTTTATAATCGTGATATTTCTGCCTTTTTAACACTCATATAAATTTTTTAGTGAAATATTACTGTATTTCACGACATCTCGTATGCCAAAAATCGCGATTTTCCATACTTAAAAAACTGTCCGGAGAGACCTTAAGAACGGTTTTTACACTTGTGGGGTTGTCCGCTTTTCCACCTCCCCGCATGGTGAAGCGTGGCAGTTTGTATAGATTTTTGTTTACTTCTCAAATATTGAGTTATAAAAATTTAATACAAATCTTAGTGCATTCTAAAATCAGAAATTAATCAATATAAAAATTTTTCGCGCTATGAGGGAAGGTCAGATTTATATATACAGACCTGTGCACGGTCTGAAAATGCCCCCCCCCCGTTTTATTGGAGGATTTGCCACCCAACCCCCGTTGTTTTGCCCACCTCCCCCCTCTAAAAAAATTAAAAATTAACCTAAAAATCCTACGCCAATTTTTACATATCATTACGCCATCATCGCGATTTTTTTTGCAATTTTTAGCCTATTTCAATGTATTTTAAGCCATTTTAGACCTATTTTTACCTTATTTCCGCTTTTTTTGTCCCTTTTTTCCCTTCTTTTTTTCTCCTTTTTTTCTCTTTTTTTTTCTTTCCCCCCTGCTTGCCACCCCCGTTTTATTGCCCCCCCCCCGTTTCAAAAAAGTTGCCCCCCCGTTTTGGAATTGCCCCCCCCGTTTTAACCCCGGGGGGGGCAGTGCACATGTCTATATATATACAGACCTGTGCACTGCCCCCTGGGTTATACTGGGGGGGGGTAGAATACAAAAACGGGGGGGCACGGGGGGCAACTTTTTTGAAACAGAGGGCAAGCAGGAGGGAAAGAAAAAATAGAAAAAAAAGGAAAAAAAAAGAATGGAAAAGGAAAAAAAAGGACAAAAAAAAGCAAAAAATAAGGTAAAAATAGGTCAAAATAGCTTAAATTGCAGTGAAATAGGCTAAAAACTGCTATTATATATATATATATATATATATATATATATATATATATATATATATATATATATATATATATATATATATATAATCAGACCTGTGCACGGTCTGAAAATGCCCCCCCCCGTTTTATTGCCCCCTCCAAAAATGAACAAGTACCCTAAAATTATTACGCCATTTTTGACTTATTATGACGCCATCATCGCTAATTTTTTGCAGTTATTTTTAGCCTATTTCAATGTATTTTAAGCCATTTTAGACTTATTTTCACTTTAGTTTCGCTTTTTTGTCCCTTCTTTTTTTCTCTTTTCTTCTTCTTTTTTTCTCTTTTTTTTCTTTCCCCCCTGCTTGCCCCCCCCGTTTCAAAAAAATTGCCTCCCCCCCGTGCCCCCCAATTTTGGAATTGCCCCCACCCCGTTTTAACCCCCGCGGGGGGGGGGGCAGTGCACAGGTCTGTATATATATATATAACTGGTTACATTTTTTAATTAAAAAAACCTATTTAAAAGTAAAAATCTAAAAACACCTATTATTAGTTTTGATTAAAACTTGAAAATAACTTCTAAAAATCCTTTTATGCTTGCACGGATATTGAAAGAATTTTCAAAGTGTTAAAAAGAATTTAATTTATCGTTAACAACTCTGGCGGCAGCCTGCCACAAACCACACATATAACACAAAACGTTTCACTACAAAAGCCATCATGGGTGGCGCGGGAGCGCCACGGGGCGATTTAGCCCCGTGGCGCCGCGCCAACCATAATTAGAGAACGTGGGTAAATTTTGAAATTCAGAACCTTCTTCTTCTTCTTCTTATTATTATTATTATTCCAACGCTCCATTCTTAAAAGCGATATTCCTCATTCGTTACTGATTGATCAAAAATAAACATGGGCTCATTAGATAGAAGAAGGAAACACGCAACTTTCTTAGGAAGCACTTTTTTCATTTAGGTCCTTGTTATCGATTTATTGATCAAAATAAAAAAAATTGAAAAATAGACAAATAAAAACTCCCAACAGCACAATAACAGCCTTTTGGCAACAATAAGGATTGTACAGAGCAGACAACCAACATCCCCTCATAAAAACCGCACAAAAATAGCAGACCGATTTTAATTGGTGGCAGAAACGGCACCAGTTCCCAGCGCCATCTGCTTCAACCGCGCGGAAAACGGCAAAAACAACAGAGTACTTTTTTAATTCTTGCATTACTGATGACAAAATTAATTCAAAGTTTTATTTATTAAAAAATAATAATAAGCGTCGGTGGCGCAGGAGCGCCACGCGCCGGTAATCATCGGTGGTGCGGGGTGCCAACTGCAATTTAACCCACGGCACCGCGCCAACTATACTTAGAGAACGTGAGTAAATTTTGTTATTCATGTTCATCATCTTATTATTATTATTATTATTTTTACTTTAAAAATTATAATTGAAATCATTGGCGCACGGCATCGCGCCAACTATATTTAGAGAACGTAGGTAAACTTTGTCTGGAGCGCAACTGCACCGCACTAACTATAATTAAACAACGTGGGTTAATTTTTTAATTTAAATTTATCTTCTTCTTATTATTATTTTTTATTTTATCTCGGCAACGGAATGATTATAAACATATGTCATTGCGCAGCTAAAACTATAGTTTATTAGACTATATTTTAATTTAATTCAAAAAAAGTGGTAGACTAGCCTTGAAAAATGCTCTAAGAATAGAGCAGGAAAAAGGGGCGATTTTTCCCCGGGCGTATGTTTAGACAGAAAAGATGTAGACTAGTCTGAGATGGACATTATGTGGACTATAGGAAATTTGTATTTGGTTTGGCCAGCTCCTCACTAAATAAAAATTTCTACGATATGATAATGATTTGTTTATATATTGATCTAATCACACAGCACTGTTGTTGCATTTTTTTTAGTTTGATGAAATGTTAATTGAAAAAAATCATACTCACAGCAATCTTTGACAAGCGCAAAATCGCCACTTTTTCAAATTTATAGTTGTTTCTTACACATACAAATATAACCTTCTAATTGAAAAAGTGGCGATTTCGCGCTTGTCAAAGATTGCTGTGAGTATGATTTTTTCAATTGACATTTCATCAAACTAAAAAAAATGCAACAGTGCTGTGTGATTAGATCAATATATAAACAAATCATTATCATATCAGAAATTTTATTTAGTGAGCAGCTGGCCAAACCAAATGCAAATTTCCTATAGTCCACATAATGTCCATCTCAGACTAGTCTACATCTTTTCTGTCTAAACATACGCCCGGGGAAAAATCGCCCCTTTTTCCTGCTCTATTCTTAGAGCATTTTTGAAGGCTAGTCTAAAAATATGCATATGATGAAAAAAAACTTATAATACGTGGCCTTTTTGTGAACAATACATTTTTTCTTGTAATTAAAATATTCAGGTTAAGAGCTTTCAAATGATATACATAACTTTTTAATAAAATTTTTTTGTGGATCAATATAAACATAAAAAAAGCTTCTCGGGTAAATTTTTGAGACAAATTTGTAACTTTAAAGGCTTGTAACTTTAAAAATACATAAGATATAGATTAAAGTTTCATTAATATTGAAGGTTGAAAGACATGAGGTTAGAAATCGCCTTTTGCCTGGCGATTTCCCGTGGAAAGCGCCGGTACATAAAAGTACACAGTACAGTCAGACCTGTGCACGGTCTGGAAATGCCCTCCCCGTTTTATTGGAGGATTTCCCCCACCCCGCCAAAAAATGTAAAAGTACCCCAAAATTATGAGGCCATTTTTGACATATGATGACGCCATCATCGCAATTTTTTTGCAGTTTTTAGCCTATTTCAATGTATTTTAAGCCATTTCAGACCTATTTTTACCTGATTTTCGCTTTTTTGTCCCTTTTTTCTCTTTTCCCTTCTTTTTTTCTCCATTTTTTCTCCTTTGTTTTTTCCCCCCTGCTTACCCCCCGTTTTATTGCCCCCCCCCCCCCCGTTTCAAAAAAGTTGCCCCCCCCGTTTAAACCCCGGGGGGCAGTGCACAGGTCTGGTACAGTGGTATCTAAATACAATGGTACCTAAATGGAGCGGTGGTACCTAAATACACTGCTACTTAAATACAGTGTATCTAAAAACGGTACAGTGGTACCCATAGGTGAGCACGGTCGGGGAAGCTAGGGGGGTGGTTACCCGGGGTAAATTGAATTTTGAATTCTAGGAGGGGGTCCCAGAGGGGTCCGGACCCCCTAGCTTTTTAGGGGGGGGTCGACCCGGGGTGCAAAATTTTGAAATCTAAAGTGGGGTCAGGTGGGGTCCGGTGTCCAAAGCAAAACAGTTTTAAACCATAATAACTTTAATAATTGTTCTTTTTATAGGATAATACTACATAAGACTTACATTCGTCCATTAGTGGAGTTTGAATCTTATGTATGGTCACTTTTTTTAAAAAAAGATATTGAATCTATCGAAAGAGTTCAAAAAGTATTTACCAAGCGACTATATTTAAGATGTTCATTTCCAATCATTGATTAATATTTCTCTCTGTCGAAAAATCATAATTGTACAAAAAATATTGTTTTTTTTATTAAATAAAATACGAAATCCACCCGAATTTCATTGTATGAGTCCAGAGAAGTCTATTTTTATTGCTTTTATACTGGCACAAATAGAATTTTAAAAAATTTTTTAAAAACTCAAATAAACTGTATTATTGATTCCTTCAATTTATTACGTTGAAAATGGTTTGTATTATGGATGACTCATTATTAGTGTGGAAAAGAGATTCTTGATCCTCTCAATACGTCTAAAGACTTTATTATTTCCACAACCCCTACACTACTTCTGGTGCTGAATTTATGTAAAATGGTTCTGTGTACGCTGTGTTTACTCGATTTACAAGCCGAACAAACAACTGTTTGCTGCGATGTTTGCAAACTTGAAAACATACATTTGTCGTGTACTGGTTTAACTTTAAATCAGTTCCAGAAAAAAAACTTGCTACTGTTTGCAATACCTGTCTTACCTCTTTTCAGCAAAATTTTTCGACTTCCCAAAAGTTGGATATCTTGCTTGAACGTACTGAAGTTCTTGCTCCGGAAGCAATAGTGGTTTCAAACGATGAAGCTTCAGACGATAAATCTTCATCCCAAAAACCGCCTGAAATTCCATGGACCCTTGTCGCGCGTAAAAACAAAAAAAGCATAACTTCTGGGGAAAAAACCACCCCAAATGTTTCTAAGTTAGAGCGCGTAGCGAACTTGGTAACTAATAAATGGGAAAAAATCTGTGAACAGAAAGAAAATTCAAAGGATCTTGTTTTCGACGGCCTGCCCAAATCAAATGAAGATAAAACCAATGTTTACAAGCTTTTGGATAAAATAATTCCTGCATCCTGTCAGCGTCCAGAAATACTCGAAGTTTTCCAAATGCCATCTGCTATTCCGGCTCAAGGTTCTTGACGTCCACGACTGTTAAAAGTAAAATTGCAGCGTTCTAGCGACCGAAATCTTGTTCTCAACTGTGCCTATCGCCTTAAATCGCTGAGCGATTGGAAAAATGTCTACATTTGACCATCTTACACTAAAGCGGAACGCGAATGGCTCTACCATCTGAAG
>JASAMX010007539.1:0-13332 GCA_030248175.1 Microlaimidae sp. YZB2_3 | reverse complement strand
AAAAATAAATATTTTTAAAATTTCTATTTTTTTTGCGAATTTGTAAAATTTCAATTGTAAAACTTAAAAATTTTAAAAAATTAAGTTGATTTTTGAAAATTTTATATTTTTTTATTTGAAAATAGCGATTTTTAGTATTATTAACAGAATATTTGGCTTGAAATCCATCATTAAATTATCACGATTGAGCAATTTTATGTATTTTTAGCTTCTAAAATTTTAGTCCTTCAAATGGTTGATATTGATATACAAAAAAGGGTAAATTTACTTTAATAATTTTGTTATGGTTAAATGTACTGTATGACAGCTAAATAATGCCGAAATATGAGTTTGGTTTCATGTTTTAAGTCGCTAAAATTGGTTGAGTTTGGAAAAAATAAAGACTTTTAAAATTTTCGTTTTTTTTGCAAAATTGTAAAATTTTAATTGTAAACTTAAAAATTTAAAAAAAATAAGTTGATTCTTCAAAAGTTGATTTTTTTTGTTTAAAAATAGCTATTTTCACCATTATTAACAAAATATTTGGCTTGAAATGCATCACTAAATTATCATAATTGCGCAATTTTTTATATTAGCTCCTAAAATTTTAGTCATTCAAATGGTTGATATACAAAAAAAGGTAATTTTATTTTAATAATTTTATTATGATTAAATGGACGGCATGACAGCTAAATAATGCCAAAATATAAGTTTGTCTTCATGTTTTTAAATCGGTAAACTGGTTGAATTTAGAAAAATTAATGATTTTAAAAATTTACGTTTTTTTACAAAATAAATTTTGGTTGTAAAAATTTTTTCATCCATTTCTGTACTCCATAAAATTTTTAAGAGGTGACTTTATTATAATACCGTCATGTTATAAAAGCTCTCGACACGCTAATGTTAAAAATTTTATTTTTAACTCAAATCAATCAATGGTTTTGTAACGGGCGGACAGGGGTCTAGCCGGTATTATAGAGCCTGTCGCTCGCTACACGTAAACACTTCTGTACTTATGGCTTAAAAATTCACACCTAGCAAATAGTCCAGTTTATACCTACGAGTATCTAGGGAATGGCATGTATTGGCTACAACGTGAGTGGAGGGACTACACGACACAACCCCTTAACCTTTGAGTTAAATCGGGAACACGACTTTGGGAAGGTTAGCTAACACTGGATGTGTTTCTCCAGCTTCAAAAATTTCGGAACGTATTTTAACCAGATAACCAGGAAGGACGCTCACCTGGAAAGGTGAGCGTCCTTCCTGGTGATATACATGTTATTTAAGAATTGTTGTTGTTTATGCCATAAAACATTAATGGTACAGGTGCGCTTTTAACCAATTAAGTGAGGACTGTCGAAGACAGATCCTTCAAAATTCACAGGCAGAATAAAGAAACTAGACGTTCTCAACTCCACTATTAAAGTATAAAAATTGGAACGGCTAGTTATTTATAATCCTACTGTGAAACATTAAAAAGACAAGTGCAAAATATACTATTGTGTTTTGGAACTGTTTTGAGAGTTCCCGCAAAAAGTTTAGACTCTTGTTATGACAGCTCACAATGCAAAGCCAAGGTTTGTACACAAATGTGGTCGTGAAGTAATTGAATTTAAGGTGAAACTGATTACCGGTTGTAAAAATAAAGTTTAAAATGGGGAAATGCGAACAGTTCCCTTGCAAATATTTAGGAAACAGAATAATGATGGATTGGAACTGCAATCACTGGAATTCCGGCCACGCTTGTGACAAACCCAAGAAAATATTGATTACCCCGTTAAACATTAGTGGTATGGGTACCAAAATGTGGGTTGAATTAGGTTTGGAACTGCGGTTACAGTTCCTTCAAAAATGACGGTTGTTGCTTCAATAATGATTCCGTCGTTGATCTTCAGATGAATGTTAGAACTCGAGCGTGTACTTATTACTAAGGTGAAACCTAAATGCAACGAGGTGAAATATGAACAGTTTGAAACGGAACCTAACTCTCAAGTCAGGTACCGCAAAAAGTTACACAAAGAATTTGCCTTATGTAGTTAAATAGCTTTAACCAAACTATTTGTGAGAAGCTTGATTTGACGCCCGAATCATACCCTTCATAAAACATAAAAGCTGTCAGTAGGTTTTACTTAATAAAACAGAGGTTTTGGTTTATTCTGGGACGGCCATGTTTTGTTTGTGTCATGTAGAATATGCCGTGCTACTGTATCTTTGTGTAACTCGTGTTAACAAGGGTTTTACATAGTTTGTGAATACGTTATTTAGATAGTAAAAGAGCGAATTATGCTGGAGTGATTTTGTTTACACATATGACATAGAGTGGTTTTTATCACGGAAAAACTACTACTGTAACGGACCGCTTTGCGAGCAGCAAAAATTAGTAGTTTACACGGATTATATTTTATTTAAATTGTAGATTATATCTTTAAAAAGAATTTAGATAAATTTAGACAAAATTAGATTTAGATAGAAATTAGATCACAAAATTAAAGTTAGTATTTTTGAGCCAAAAAAAACAACACAAATGTGCTTATGCACCTGTCCAAAGGCTACATGTGGAGGACTTACAAGAGCGTTTAAAAATAACTGACATTTTAGACAGTTTTAGAAAATTTGGATTATTTCTTAAAAACGCTTATTAACACGAGTTTATCTTACGCAGGGTTATTTATTGACAAATTAACCCCGAGAGGGTTACTCACCTCCTGGTTACAATTTAAAACCTTTTAGCCTGTTTGGCTAATTACTTATTAGCTGGCTCTATGTGCTATTCCCTATTTAAATACCTGCACTGGCAACTGACGATCAGAGCCATTCCGCCATGTTATTTGGTGTTGGTCGTCAAATCCTAACTCAAGGAAGCTCTTTGGTCAGCCACCAGGTTACTTCCACTCACACACACAGTTCCATACCTAGATTGACCCAAGTCAATCGCAGTTGTCGGCTGCTCAGGGGAAATCATAATAAAATAAGCTTAAAAATATAAAAAACTAACCTAAGCTGGGTCTGCCGACTTAAATGGGTCCCTAATCGGCGGTAGAGGTATACGACTGTCTGTTAGAATTACGCGCTTAACAATAACACGGAACCATTGATGCCCGCACACCGTGCGGAGCAATTTTTCTGCTTAGAATGGTTTAATTTGACACGCGCGGCAACCGGCGCAAACTACTGTAATTTGAACATGACATGATACGTACTTGAAAGCTGGGCGGAATGATAACTTAATGTTAGCAATAATTAATATCACTTATTTAATAGCCTACCATTCACTCTCCGCCACAGTTTGGTTACCATATTTACAACCTACAATGTACCCCCAAACATTTTAGGGGGTACATTTTAGGTTGTAAAAATGGTAAATATTGGTTGATTTGAGTTAAAAATAACTTTTTTGACGTCAGCGTGTGGAGAGCTTTTATATTAGTATATACACAGCGGTATTTAATTGTATATATAAAAATGACTCCTAAAAAATTTTTTGGGAGTACATTATCGGTTGTAAAAATGGTAACCATTGGGTGAATGTAGTAAAAAAATAATATTTGAATATTAGCGTGTTGGGAGCTTTCATATGATTACACACATAACGGTATTATAATAAAATCATTTGATGCATTGATGGGTGGAAACATTGGGTAAATACTAAAAAAATTTAATAAACCATATATTTTTGAAGTCAGTGTGACGAAAGCTTTTATATGAGTATAAACACAACACTTAAAATAAAAAAATTGAAGAAAATTAAACATTTTTCACATTTGAGGGTATTTGCGGGTCAGTAACAGGTAACCAAAAAATTTGACCTAAAAATAATATTTTTGCAATCAACCACAAATGGGAAAAAAAAAAGACTTCTTCGTTTGGGGTTCAGAGGATGTGTCTTTGGTTAAAAGGAAAGTGCGCGGAGTTTATGAAATATTCTTCTATATAGAAAGGTGTTTCAAAATAACCAATTTTACAATGTATATTAATATTAGTTTTTTATCTATGTTTTTTTTTCAACCTGTTTTCCAATTATTTGTTTACGCATCATAGCAATCTTGCTATGTTGGTTTAGGGTTGCCGTTTGTGTTGTGTTTTTGATGGAGTCCGGAATCCTTTCAGAAACATAATGCTGGCGGCTTCTTTTGTATATTCATGGTTGGTTGGTGTGATGGGTGGGCATGTTACTTGTTTTTTATGTTATTATAATTATATTTATATTTATATGTGATTAAATAGGTAGATGCAAATCTAAGTGCAGTATTCTACTAGCTTTTGTGTCTTTCCTGTCATTGTATTTAGATGGCAAAATAAAAATTGATTGATTGATTGAAGCGTCCTAAAATACTAACTAAAATACAAAATACTAAAATATGTCGTAACTGTGACGTTTTTTATCATTTAACACATGAATAATCTAAACAAAATGAGCCAGATTCAAGTTGATTTTACGCTGATTTTGACTCTTTCTGTCAAAGTAGCGAGGGTTATTGATTGCGACAGACCAGTTCAGTATTGAACTGCTGCTAAAGCCGTATAGCTGGACGACGTCTGTATACTAAAATGCTCTCGGGAACTCCGAGTTTCAAAATTCTGAGGCAAAACTTCGCATTTAGGAGCCCCGGAACAGCCCTTGGAGCTTAGAAGCGCCGCCAAACTTATCAAAAAGAATGGAAATATTTTTAAACTAGTAAATAGAATAACTTAAATCCTATTTAAACCTTAAGCTGAAAATAGTTCATTATGAGGAGGAGCTCCGGAGCTCTGAACTCCTTCCGCTTTAAATCGCCAGAGCTCTGGAACACGACTAATTTATACTCTAAGCAGTGAAACGCCATACCCACTCCGTGCCAGAGCGGCAATGATAACAATCGCAAACGGTTAAATCCCGGTTAAGTTATAATATAATAAACTATAATATAATATAAGTATAATATATATGATTATGGTTAAATAACTATGACTAAACTATAATATGGTTAGGCTATAATATATAACACCCTGGTCAAAGTCCATTGTTCTAATGGGAAGGAATCCCTTGCTCATCAAAGGACACCGCGCGCATAAAGGGACGCCCGCATTTATGTCTAATAACCGGCCCGCGCGGCATTCTTTTAGCCATATTTGCACCTTCATTTTGAAGCCCTGTTTTGCCGCTACTCCTCCGACAACCTATCCCACAGAGCAAAACATATATGACGTGATCATTAATACTATATGATATTTTAAAGCTAAAAAAATTCTGAGGTGAAGCGGGTTTTTGGAACACAAGAGCATCATTCCAAGAAGCGAAAATATGTTTTTGTCAAATCGAAAATTTATATTTGTGGGTAACTAGAAAAAAATTGTCGCCTTAAACTGAGGTTTGTAGTTTGTTTGTTAAATCAAAAACTTATAGTTTTATATTTTATGTTGGATAACGGACTTAAGGTCGGCCAGGTCTTAATTTGGACCACCGGCTGGTGTTTTTTCCATGCGTAAATTTGAAATGAAATGAACTGTGAAAAAATGAAACTGCATACATCGTCATGTCATCTATCCGGCTATATCCATTTATTTTATAACTTGCATACAGTGAAAATTTAAGTGGAATTTAAGTCAGTTACCCTACTAGGTACTATTAGGCGGAATTTAAGTCAGTTACCCTACTAACAAAAATACTCTGTCTAATATCAAGAATATATAATACAAAAAAATTTCCGACTGTACACTAAAGTTTTGACCAAAATTTTGCAAGAAAAGTCGCACTTTTAAATTTGTGTGCGACTTTTCCTGCAAAAACCCGCCATTTTCTGCTAATTTTCCCGCGTTGCGATTTTTAGCACAGTGTTGAATTTTTCGCAGTGGGGACTTCGACTTCTTTTGCACTTTATGCTGCTTTATTCGCACTGCGATTATTTTCGCACTGCGAGTCCAGCTGCGCAACAAAAAAATACAGATGCTGGTAGTCATTTTCAATAGAGTAAAACACTTCAAAACTTGTTTTATTTAATTTTAAAATGTTAGATAGTTTATTTCATTAAAACTAAAAAGTTTTAACATCTTAACCCGTTCCCGTAATTGCCTTTTCCTCGGCTACAACCGTGAAACGTTCCTACGACCTATATCATACTTCCGTCTTACCTATAGTCCATACAAAAATGATGCGGACTGGCGACAAAACTGGAACTTTAAATTGTTATATATCTATAAAGGAGGTTAGAATATGTGCGGGACATATATGGGAGCATAGCTTAGACTCTTGGATATATTTTGAAAAAAAATATTTAGAAAAAAATGTTTTTTGATGACGTCATCACCACAACCGATGCGGTAAAAAAACCTGTTTCCAAAAAAAAACAAAACTTTTTTATTACTGTTTTTTATTACTGTTTTTATTTTTATTGCTGTTAAAACATACTTTTCCGAGTTTTTTATGAAAGTTTGAGCGAAATCGGCTGGCCCGAATTTTTTCTATAATGCGTTGAATGCGCGCAGTTTTCGCGATTTTTCGCAAATTTTTGCCACGCTAATACACTGTCCAAATTATATATCTTGTTTTACTTCCTGCTCAAAGTGTGTACGATATTGATCTTATTGCTATATTATACTAAAAGTCCGCCAATTTTTGTTCCTTACTTTTCATTTTAAAAATTTTTTTGGGGGGTTGACCCCCCAGGGGCTGGGGGGAGCCAAACACAAATGTCGAAAGTTTTTTTCAAAATTTTTTTTCGAAATCATCAAAAATGTAAAATTTATCACATATGACGAATTTTGATATATCGTTTGTGTAAAAAACCTAATATTAAGCTTAAAATAAGCTGTCAAAAATGACGAATTTTTGAAATTTGGAAGGATTCCAAGCTCGTATGCTAGCAGCAGCAAACCTTTAAATTAAAAACTTTTCCAAAAAAATAAGCCTTAAAAGTTTATTTTTTCGAATTACCAGGTTATTTTGTTAGAAAAACATATTTTCAAAGTTAAAATCCTACTACAAAATTGCCAAATGTCGCAGCTAAAAAATGCTCTTTTTTAAGTGTTTTCTTACTTTCAAACATGTTTCCCCATTTTCCAACACAAAAACAAATTTTTAATAACTATGTCTCTCAACTTTTGCCAATATCCGAATGTTATTTTTTAAAGTAATGCCATTTTTCGTGTAAAACCTTTGAATCCGCGATCTGACAAAAATCATCATCAATTATGACGTAATAACAAAAATTTGCATGAAGAAAGGAAGTTTTTTGGAATTTTAACAAAAATTTATGTTGTGTTTTCATGGGGTTATTTGGAGCATTTTCTAATATTTTAAATCAAAATAAATTTTAAAAAAATTTAAAACTAATCTTTTAAGTTTGTTATTCCTGTAAAACTTTTAGTTGAAAGCTTTGCTGCTGCCAGCATGTGGGCTTGGAATCCTTCCAAATTTCAAATTCGTTATTTTTGACAGCTTATTGTAAGCTTAATATTAGGTTTTTTTACACAAACGATATATAAAAATTCGTCATATGTGATAAATTTTGCATTTTTGGTGGTTTTAAAAAAAAATTTTAAAAAAAATTTTCGCATTCATGTTTGGCCCCCATAGCCCCAGGGGGGTTAACCCCCAAAAAAAAATTTTTAGGTCAAAAGTAAGGAATAAAAATTGGCGGACATTTAGTATATAACAATATGATCAATATCGTACACACTTCGAGCAGGAAGCAAAACAAAACATATAATTTGGTCAGTGTATTAGCGAGGCAAAAATTCGCAAAAAATCGCGAAAACCGCGCGCATTCAACGCATTATAAAAAAAATTCAAGCGAGCCGATTTTGCTCAAACTCTTAGAAAAAACTCAGAAAAGTATGTTTTAATAGCATACCAAGCGGCGCTTTTTATCTTGTACTAATAAAAAAGTTTTGTTTTTTTGGAACCAGGTTTTTTTCGCCGCATGGGTTGTAGTGATGACGTCATCAAAAAACGTTTTTTCCTAACCTTTTCAAAAGATAGCCAAGAGTCTAAGCTATGCTCCCATATATGTCCCGCACATATTCTAACCTCCGTTATGGATATATAATATTTCAAAGTTCGAGTTTTGTCGCCAGTCCGCATCATTTTTGTATAGACTATATTTTTTTGCGCAAGTAGTGCCCAGTGAGCGAGCAAATTGAAATGGTTAAAGCGGTGCGGTGGCAATATGCAGATTTTTGTCACAAAAACAGTGTATTACTTAGGATATTTTATGTTGCGAAAATTTGCATATTGCTACCGTGCAGCTTTAACCATTTCATTTTGCTGCTCACTGGGCACTATTCGCGCACAAAAATTATGTATGACGGAAGTAAAACCCAGATCATGCGAAGAGCTTACTGTGGTAAGGTTTACGTACAACATTTGTCATACGAAAATACCACCACCATGAGACAAAGATTTCACCTTTGTCGTACGAAGGTCTTACGGTTGTATCGGTGGTAAGAACCCATTACGGGAACGGGTTGAGGCAAAAAAACGACTTTTACTTATTTAAACACAAAATTTTTGCTCCGCTTTGTTTTTATTTTTTTTGTTGTGCAGGCAGACTCGCAGTGCGAAAATAATTGCAGTGCAAATAAAGCAGTATAGAGTGCGAAAGCAGTCGTAGTTCCCTCTGCCAGAAAACTAACACTGTGTTAAAAATCGCAGCGCGGGAAAACTATCAGAAAATGACGGAGTTTTGCGAGAAAAGTCGCTCACTAATTTAAAAGTGCGATTTTTCTTGCAAAATTTTGGTCAAAAATTTAGCGTACAGTCGGACATTCTCTTGTGTTATATATTCTTGCTAATAATAAGCGCTAATTGGCTAAAAGTGATTTTATAACGTCGTGACTGTGTAAAGATATTTAACACTGAACTATAGTCTATACAAAAATGATGCAGACTGGCGACAAAACTCGAAATTTTAAAGGTCATCTCCATAACGGAGGTTAGAATATGTGCGGAACATATATGGGAGCATAGCTCGGACTGTTGGCTGTCTTTTGAAAAGGTTATGAAAAATATTTTTCGATGACGTCATACTACAGCCGATGCGGTGAAAAAAAAAACCTGGTCCGAAAAAAACAAAATTTTTTATTAGTTCGAGATAAGAAACGCCGCTTGGTATGCTGTTAAAACACACTTTTCTGAGTTTTTTCTGAAAGTGTGAGCGAAATCGGCTAGCTCAAGTTTTTTTTATAATGCGTTGAATGCACCCGGTTTTCGCGAATTTTTGCCACGCTAATACACTGTCCGAATTATTTATTTTGTTTTGCTTCCTGCTCGATCAATATCGTGTGTACGATATTGATCATATTGTTATATATTAAAATGTCCGCCAGTTTTTATTTGTTACTTTTGACCTAAAATTTTTTTGGGGGGTTGAATTCCCGGGGGCTAGGGGGGGCCAAACACGAATGCCAAAATTTTTTTCCAATTTTTTTTTAAAGCCATCAAAAATGAAAATTTATCACATATGACGAATTTTGATATATCGTTTGTGTAAGAAAACTTAATATTAAGCTTACAATAAGCTGTCAAAAATGACGAATTTGAAATTTGGAAGAATTCCAGGCAAATACCCTCAAATGTGAAAAATGTTAATTTTGTCAATTTTTTATTTAAGTGTTGTGTTTTTACACATATGAAAGCTTTCGTCACACTGACTTCAAAAATATATGGTTTATTAAATTTTTTTGGTGGTTACCCAATGTTTAACCCATCAACGCACCCCCTAAAATGACTTTATTATAATACCGTCATGTGTGTACTCATATGAAAGCTCCCAACACGTTGATATTCAAATATTATTTTTTTCTACATTTACCCTATGGTTACCATTATTTTAGAAACCATAATGTACCTCCAAAAATTTTTAGGAGTTATTTTTATTTAATTATTTAGGGGCAATTTTTTTTAGCCAAATTTCTAACTTTTTACTATATCAATCCTTACGTCTGAAAATTTTTGGGCAGATTGCCCATACTTTTCTGAGCTCAAAAATTTATAATTTACAAGAGTAACCAACCTGGGTCGAGTACCCCGAGGGGTTAAAAGGGGTAAATTTTACGATTTTTGAAAAATCCCTTGTATGGGGGGCAGCAAGTGCACTTTTCGGCATAATGCTCAAAAACTGTTTAAGCCAAAGATTTGAGATACGGAGGGATTTTTGCGGAATTTTATGCTCTAAATTTTAGTGTCAGTTCCAAAAATTTTTTATGACCTAAGACACTGCCATGGTTGACCTATAAAAATGTTAACTTTTGACACAGCCTTTCTATATAGGTAAGTAATATTTCATTTTAAAACTCTCGGCGTGCTGACTTTAAAAATCTAAAAAAACGATCTAAATGGTTGGGTAACCAAAATACAGATCCCTTTGTACCCCCAAAATTAGTAAAGGGTGATTATTTTGTTTTTATTATTTATAAGCCGTGTTTATATTCGTTTGAAAGCTCTATGCGTGTTGATTGCAAAAATATTATTTTTAGGTTAAAATTTTTTTGGTTACCCGGTTACTTACCCGCAAATACCCTCAAATGTGAAAAATGTTAATTTTGTCAATTTTTTATTTTAAGTGTCGTGTTTATACTCATATAAAAGCTTTCGTCACACTGACTTCAAAAATATATGGTTTATTAAATTTTTTTAGTATTTACCCAATGTTTCCACCCATCAATGCATCAAATGAATTTATTATAATACCGTTATGTGTGTAATCATATGAAAGCTCCCAACACGCTAATATTCAAATATTATTTTTTTACTACATTCACCCAATGGTTACCATTTTTACAACCGATAATGTACTCCCAAAAAATTTTTTAGGAGTCATTTTTATATATACAATTAAATACCGCTGTGTATATACTAATATAAAAGCTCTCCACACGCTGACGTCAAAAAAGTTATTTTTAACTCAAATCAACCAATATTTACCATTTTTACAACCTAAAATGTACCCCCTAAAATGTTTGGGGGTACATTGTAGGTTGTAAATATGGTAACCAAACTGTGGCGGAGAGTGCGTGGTAGTCTGGTAAATAATTTGTATTAATTACCGCTAACGTTAAGTTGTCATTCCGCCCAGCTTTAAACGCATATCATGTCATGTTCAAATTACAGTAGTTTGCGCCGGTCGCCTCGCGTGTCAATTTAAGACATTTAGGCAGTAAAATTGCTCCGCACGGTGCGCGGGCACCAAGGGTTCCATGTTATTGTTTAGCGCGTATTTCTAACAGACCGCTGTGTTCCTCTAGCGCCCAATAGGGACCCATATAAGTCGAAGACCCAGCTTAGGTTAGTTTTTATAATTTTTAAGCTTATTTTTATGATTTTCCGTGAGCAGCGGACAACTGCGATTGACTTAGGTCAATCTAGGTAGGGATCTGTGTGTTGAGCGGAAGTAACCTGGTGGCTGACCGGGGTACTTCCTTGAGTTAGGAAACGGCGATCAAGACAAAATTTAATGGCGGAATGGCTCGAATCGTCAGTTGTCAGTGCAGGTATTTTAAAAAGGGAATAGCACATAGAGTCGGTAAATAGTTAGCCAAACAGGCTAAAAGTTTTTAAATTATAAATTAGGAGGTGAGTAACCCTCTTGGGGTTAATTTGTCAATAAATAACCCTGCGTAAACCAAACTCTTGTTAATAAACGTTTTGAATGAAAAATCAAAATTTCCTAAATTAGCTAAAATGTTGTTTATTTTAAAACATCTTTGTAAGTCCTCCGCGTGCAGCCTTCAGGCAGGTGCATAAGCACCTTTGTTTCGTTTTTTTTGGCTCAAAAATCTACTTTAATTTTGGATCTTTTCTATAAATCTAATTTTGTCTAAATTTATCTAAATTCTTTTTAAAGATATAATCTACAATTTAAATAAAATATAATCCGTGTAAAACTACTAATTTTGCTCGCCGCAACGTAGTCAGTTATCGTGGTAATTTTCCGTAATAAATCCTCTCTGTGTAATAAGTGTAAACAAATCACTTAGGCGTAATTCGCCTTTTTTACTATCTAAACAATGCATTCACAAACTAGGTAAACCCTTGTTAATACAAGTAACCTATAATACAGTAGCACGGCATATCCTATACAACACAAAAAACACAGTCGTCCCAAAATAAGCCAAAACCTCCGCTTTATTAAATAAAACCCACTGATAACATTGATGTTTCATAAAGGGTAAGATGCGGGCGTCAGATCAAGCTTTTCGCAAATAGTTTGGTTTAAGCTATTTAATTACATAAGGCGAATCCTTTAAGTAACTTTTTGTGGTGCCTAACTCGAGAGTTAGGTTCATTTTCAAACCATTAATTTTTCAACTCGTTGCACTTAGGTTTCACCTTAGTAATAAGTACACTCTCCAGTTCTAACCTTCACCTGGAAATCAACAACAAATCCATTATGGAAGCAACAACCGTCATTTTTGAAGGAACTGTAACAGCAGTTTCGAAATCAAATCAACGTTTGTTTTCACACCTGTACCACTAATGTTCCACAGGGTAAACAATATTTCTTTGGGTTTGTCACAAGCAGGGCCGTTCCAGTGATCGCAGTTCCAATCCATCATTTTCTGTTTCCTAATATTTGTAAGGGAACTGCCCTCAATTCCCCATTCTAAAACTTCATTTTACAACTGGTAATCGTAAGGTTTCAGCTTAAATTCAACTACTTCACGGCCACGGTTCAGGCACAAACCTTGGCTACGCATTGTGAGCTGTCATAACAGGCCTCTAAGCTTTTTGCGGGAACTGTCAAAACAGTTCCAAAACACAATAGTATACATTGCACTTGTGTTTTTAATGTTTCACAGTAGGATTAGAAATAATTAGCCATTCCTTTTTCATACTTTAATAGTGAAATTTAGAACGTCTAGTTCTTTTAATCGACAGTAAATTTTGAAGGAACTGTCTTTGACAGTCCCATTTAATTAGTTAAAAACACTCCTGTACAATTAATGTTTTACAACATAAACGTTAACAACTCTTAAATAACTTCCACATCACCAGGAAGAATGCTCACCTTTCCAGGTGAGCGTCCTTCCTAGTTATCTGGTTAAAATACGTTCCGAAATTTTTGAAGCTGGAGAAAACACATCCAGTGTTAGCTAATCTTTCCCAAAGTCGTGTTCCCGATTTAACTCAAAGGTTAAGGGGTTGTGTAGTGCTTGTAAGTTCCCTTCCCACCTCACGTTGTAGCCAATACATGCCATTCCCTAGATACTCGTAGGTATAAACTGGACTATTTGCTAGGTGTGAATTTTTAAGCCATAAGTACAGAAGCGTTTACGTGTAGCGAGCGACAGGCTCTATAATACCGGCTAGACCCCTGTCCGCCCGTTACAAAACCATTGATTAATTTGAGTTAAAAATAAAATTTTTAACATTAG
>JASAMX010007530.1:0-16076 GCA_030248175.1 Microlaimidae sp. YZB2_3 | reverse complement strand
TACATTACAGACTTTGGTTTTAATTTTTTTGTGTCTATAGCAAAATATCTACATCAAAAATTTAGTATCTACATTAATCACTAGCAGATCTATTTTCTTTCTTATTTTATTAATACCAATCAATAATCAATTAATTGATTTTTTTAAAATATCTAAAAAGATCTGTTTTTTTATTAAATTCAATTTTAATAAGTTTAAATGAAATTTTGATAAGTTTAAATTGCCGGTACAAAAAATGGAAAAGGAACTTCATTGAGGTTCGAAAACCCGACCTTGCCGTCTAAAGCCCACCGCCTCAAACCACTAGACCACCAGACCATCTGATGACGTTGAGTAAAATCCTACTTATATATTCGGTGCTCAGTATGATCGTAATTTCATTTTTTATGTTTGCATTTTTACCAAATTAAACATTAATAACTACATTATTACAAATCCAATCAAATTTATATTTTGCCTTTAGTGTTTACACGTTATTTTACATTGCAAAATTAATAGAAGTTTTCATTTAAATATTATTTTAATTTCAACTTTCGGCCTAATGTGTATCGGAATTTTACTGTGCAAAACACCTTATGTCGAAATAGTCTATTGAAAAAACAAGGTCACTAGAGTAGGAAGCTAGGAAAAATACGTTGGTTAAAAACCAGTAAAATTGTTAAACCGCACAAACTAAATGTAGTTTTTTTTGCACAAGACAATTAAGCCGTTACAAATTTGTTTATAAATTATAAAATATACTTTATTTAAAATTAGTGCAAGGTGAAAACAAATAAAAAAACTAAATCCGCAAAAAATATTTGTTTAAAAAAAACTCAGTAGTTTTTTTACACAAATACTGGGAGCAAAGTGATTTAATTACCTTTTATTATTTTTTTTTAAATTTTACGTCTCAGAAATTAGGCAAAAAAACGAAATAATTTGTGTGGGTAAAAAATTGTATGGGTAAAAACATTATCACGCTGCAAGCAAAAAGGGTTTTTTTTTACTCTGTACACTTTTCGTCCTGTGCCATCGTTTTACCAATTTGCATAATTAGTTCCACCTTAATATTGACAAAACAAAACAAAGTTACATAAAAATTGTAGTTGCTAATATTTCATTGTTAAATTTGTTACCTGCGATATTAAAAGTTAAGTCATGAACATAATATTTTTGTTATTTGTGAACTCATGATTAACTGATTTCGTAAAATAAGTATTTAAAGGTCTGGCGCGATGACAATACATTTGTCAGGTAGTAAATGGTAATACCACGTTGTCGTTGTCATGTACAAAATTCTGTAAAATTAAAAAAACGGGATAAACAACCCTTTGTATTCTCCAAAATAGATTTATAGATGAAAAATTGTGTCAATATTTAAGAATTATATACAAAAAATTTCTGGTTTTTTTGCTTTAAAAGTTTAACAAGTTAAGTAGACGGCCATTTTCCAACAATTTTTTATTAGTTTAAAAAAGATTTTGCGAAAAAAATTATAATAATAAAAACTTATACTGATACTGGATTATCGTTGTAACTAGGAAATTTATAATATTCATAAAATTTTGGGGCTTGGACCCTTGAAAACTGGAAGTTTTGGAGCCAAAATAAACAAAATGGTTTGGACCTAAGTTTAGGTTTAGAGATTGGACTCACTATTGATCTTAGGATTATAAAGTTTTGAAGTTAAAGTTCACACTGGTGATGTTCCTATTCTTCGATATCATCCTCCGGAGCTCCGGCAATTTTAAAGTGCAGAGATCTGCCCTGGAAATGCGCAATTTAAAACTTGTTTAAACTTGAAATGATGTTCTTAATAATTTTTTTTGCATTTTCACGTTTATTTTTATTGGATTTAATTAGTTTAAAAAAACATTTTTCAAAAATTTTCTGACTAATAATTTATGACATTACTCTTTAAATATTTATAAAACAGTACCAAAAATAAGGCGGTTTCCCCCGGAGCTCCGTGAAAAGCGAAGCTCTGCTTCGCAGCTCATCTCAAAAGCTTGAAGGTACTGGGAGCATCACTTAAATTTAAAACTTGTTTAAACTTGAAATGATGTTCTTAATAATTTTTTTTGCATTTTCACGTTTATTTTTATTGGATTTAATTAGTTTAAAAAAACATTTTTCAAAAATTTTCTGACTAATAATTTATGACATTACTCTTTAAATATTTATAAAACAGTACCAAAAATAAGGCGGTTTCCCCCGGAGCTCCGTGAAAAGCGAAGCTCTGCTTCGCAGCTCATTTAAAAAGCTTGAAGGTACTGGGAGCATCACTTAAATTTAAAACTTGTTTAAACTTGAAATGATGTTCTTAATAATTTTTTTTGCATTTTCACGTTTATTTTTATTGGATTTAATTAGTTTAAAAAAACATTTTTCAAAAATTTTCTGACTAATAATTTATGACATTACTCTTTAAATATTTATAAAACAGTACCAAAAATAAGGCGGTTTCCCCCGGAGCTCCGTGAAAAGCAGAAGCTCTGCTCGCAGCTCATTTAAAAAGCTTGAAGGTACTGGGAGCATCACTTAAATTTAAAACTTGTTTAAACTTGAAATGATGTTCTCAATAATTTTTTTTGCATTTTCACGTTTATTTTTATTGGATTTAATTAGTTTAAAAAAACATTTTTCAAAAATTTTCTGACTAATAATTTATGACATTACTCTTTAAATATTTATAAAACAGTACCAAAAATAAGGCGGTTTCCCCCGGAGCTCCGTGAAAAGCGAAGCTCTGCTTCGCAGCTCATCTAAAGAGCTTGAAGGTACTGGGAGCATCACTAGTCCACTTTTCCAGACCAAAATTCCCTCTTTTCGGTTCCAAGTTCATATCGAACGGTTGTACTTGTAGTATGAAATTTTATAGAGATATAAAGAATTTTATATTGAGTTAATATGGTATTAGTTTCTTTGTTTTTTTATTATAAAAGCTCTTCTTAATTTGCTGTTCAATGAAAAACACAACACAAACAGTGCGTGCAAAAAACACATTTGACTTATTAAAAAGCCCGTGAAAACTTAAATCGATCCATTTCGCTGTTATAAATTACATTAAAACGAGCTTAAAAATAAGCTATCGTAATGAGTTTTTTAATAAATCGTTTACTTTAATATTAACGATACATTATTTAAGAATATGTTTAGGATATATCTTCAAAAACAGAAGAAAATCTAGAGCTTCGCCTTATTTTTTTGACTAATTTAATGTCTTAAACGCGTTTGGCACATTTGTACAAACACTAAAGGATTTTAAATGTGCTTGAATTTGTTGTTTAATCTTTTTCAAAATAAAAAAAAATAAAGAAATTATTAAATAGTTTTTCAACTGAATAATAACAAAATAGGGCAGACTTTTGGGACTATAATCTGTGCTTTTAGCTCACAGGAGCTCCGCAAAACCAAATTTAATAACTTTAAGGAAATAAGCTTAAAAATACGAAAATCCTCTTTTAAATTTAGAGAAAAATTGTTAGTTTTGCGTTGTTAAAGAAAGATTTAAGTGGCATAGTGTATATAACTCGCGCACTGTTTTAACACGTTCGAATCACTTTATTTTTAAACCCTACAAACGCAAAATTAATCTTAGTTTCTTTTTCTCGGCGGGAGAAAGAAGTTGCCTTGGATGCGGGTATGGAACGGCGTTTAGCGTCCGGGCCGCATGAGTTTTCCCGTGTCGGACAGTATTACACCGACACATGAAAACTCAAGCGGCCCGGACATTATTACAAAAAAGGACATGTTTTTTGTGATTTTGTGGGATTTATTTAAAAAAACTTTAAGTTTTTACAAAACCGGAGTTTTTGAAAAAAAAAACCCGGCAAAACCGGCGTTTTCGAATTTTCCAACAATCGGAGGTCAAAAGCCAAATTCTCACAAAAAATGAGAGAGGCGTTATTTTTAAATTTTACTCAGAAAGGTAATGTTTCATTTGTTAATATAATACATTTGTGGGCAATTTTAATTCGGGTTTATCCCACTCCATTGAGGTAAACCTAGAGCCCAGCCTTCCTAGAGCTGGCAGGAGCTCTGCTCTGCCAATTTAATTTTGAGAAATATTTTGAATTAAATTACAAAGTTGGGTATCTGACTTAATTTCGGTCATGATTTAAATTCGGCCATTAATTTAGGGTGTTAGAAAATTAGCTTTTTTTAAAACACAAAAGAACCAGCCAAAATATAACTGGATTACTGTTGAATAAAGTATTTTTGCAAATTTTTTATTCGTGTGATTCCGCATTATTAGCATTTTCTGTGATTTTCAGGATTTTTTCCGTGTTTAAGCTGCATGAAATTTAAAACGAGGCAATATACAAACTTAAAATAACTTCTATTTAGTGCTCAAAACTGTTAATTATCATGTTTTGTAGTTTTTCCAAAGCAGTTTCAATACGCATTTTAAAATTCCGTTAATTTCGGCCACCTTAAAATTCAGATGAAAGAACCCCAGATTTTGGCTACTGGGCTTTACAAATTATTAAATAAACCATTGTTAGTGAATAAAAGCAAATTTATATCAGTCAATTAGGATAACGGTCTTAAACATAACAGTGAAACACTAACTGTGTTTTTATGCTTGTTTTTATGATAATTTATTTTTATGCGTTGTTTTTATGTTTTTTTGTAATTTTTATTCATTAAAATGCAAATTTATTTGTTTTGATCTTCTCCCAATTACATTTTGCGCACAAAAGATGCTTTTAAAATTTGTAATCTTAATGTGGTAAAAAATAAAATTTAAATATACTGACAGAAAATTATATCTGTTTTAAAATACCCTACACCGAGTCCTGATTTAAAATGGACAATAAGCTATTATAATAGCAATTTATTAATTTAATTTCACTTTATATATACTCACAATTGTAATACTGTCCGAGCCGCATGAGTTTTTTCGTGTCGGACAGTATTATACCAACACATGAAAACTCATGCGGCATCCAGGTTTACCTCAATATATTGAGGTAAACCTGGAGCCCAGCCCACCTGGAGCTGGCAGGAGCTCGCTCTTCCTGTTTAATTTCGAAAAATATTTTTAATTAAAATACAAAGTTGGGTCTCTGACTTAATTTCGGTCATTATTTAAAATCGGCGATTAATTTAGGGTGTTAGAAAATTAGCTTTTTTTAAAACACAAAAGAACCAGCCAAAAAGTAACTGGATGACTGTTGAATAAAGTATTTTTGCAAAAGTTTTTTATTTGTGTGATTCCGCATTATTAGCATTTTCTGTGATTTTCAGGATTTTTTCCATGCTTAAGCTGCATCAAATTTAAAACGAGGCAATATACAACCTTAAAATAACTTCTATTTAGTGCTCAAAATGGTTAATTATCATGTTTTTTGTATTTTTTCCAAAGCAGTTTCAAAACGCATTTTAAAATTCCGTTAATTTCGGCCACCTTGAAATTCAGATAAAAGAACCTACCATTTTTTTGCTGTAGTTGAATATCATGGTACTATCATGGTACCTATTTATAACAAATTTTTTTTGCGTGTTTGACTTTTTTTGACGTTTTTCACAATTTATTTTTGTTTCTTTAACCTTGTTTTTTGGTTTTCCTACTCAAATTGTTAATGTAAATTAGCAATGCATCATACATAATGCACCCAGGGATTTCTTAATGTAAATGTTAACGTATATTTTTTGTGAAACATTTTTCGTCTGGGTCTTACAATAAAATCTGACAGTTTTATATTGACAGCTTTTCAAATTCTTAACTTAGTTATAATTTTCTTTTCTGTAAAAGTGCTAATTATAATTCGTGCATATTTTAGCTTCATTGTTATTTTGCGTGTACTTTGGCTTTTTACTTCGTAAATTACTCTTAATTATAATACTTGAGTGTTAGTTTAATTTTTTTGGCAGTTTTAATCTGACAGCTTTTCAAATTCTTAACTTAGTTATAATTTTCTTTTCTGTAAAAGTGCTAATTATAATTCGTGCATTTTTTAGCTTCATTGTTATTTTGCGTGTACTTTGGCTTTTTACTTCGTAAATTACTCTTAATTATAATACTTGAGTGTTAGTTTAATTTTTTTGGCAATCTTTTGTGCCTATTTAACTGCTCCTTCTTATTTTCGTTGCGTATTATCTTTTTACTTTTAATAGTTTAGCTTTTTATATTTCTTCCTCTGGCCCCCTTCTTTTAAAATTTTTTTTTTGGGTTTTTCTTTTCATCTTCACACGTCCATTCTGTTCTCTATTATATTGATAGCTATGCTCCTACAGAGTAATATGCCCCACGGCGCAATAGGCTATAGTCTGTTTATAACTACTTTTTGAAAAAAGATATCTTCGTGGGGGGCGTCAAGTTGGCACACACTTGGCACACACTTAGCACACACTTGGCACACACTTGGCACACACTTAGCACACACTTGGCACACACTTGGCACACACTTCGAAAATATTGCTATTTTTTAACTTTTAAGTTGAAAGTAAGCTATAAAAAGTAGAATTGTATGTTATTTAACTTATTTTTAGAGGATTTATTAAAAATAATCTTTATAAACTATACAAAATCATGAGTTTTTATGAATAATAAGGTGTGTGCTGGCTGTGTGCTAAGTGTGTGCTGCCGAGACCCTTTGATTTTTTTTATATCTTGGGTGGCGCGGGGGCGCCCCGGGGGGCGCTTTCCCCCTGGCGCCGCGCGCCCCCTATTTTTAGAGAGTGTGTGTATTTTTTGATTTTCAGCCTTTTTTTTTTTTTTTTTTTTTTTTTTTTTTTTTTTTTTTTTTCTTCCCTCCCTCCTTTCTTAAGATCTTTCTCCCTCGTTCCTTACTGATTGATAATAAATATGGGTGGGTTAGTTAGAAGAGGGGAAGGAGTTACTTTCTTTTGTTAGGACTTTTTTTTTTTAGTTCCGTGTTTTTTATCTCTGTTTTGATTAAAATATAGAATATTAGATTAGTAAAATCTCTACCCGCCCGCTAACTGCCAGTCTTTTGGCATAAGTAATGTATGGAGAGGGCAGACAACCTCCCCCCTACATACCGCCCGAACATAGAAGGCCGGTCTTTTTTGGTGGCAGAAACGGCGCCAGTTCCCAGCGCCATCTGCTTCAACCGCGCGGAAAACGGCAAAAACAACAGAGTACTTTTTTTAATTCTTGCATTACTGATGACAAAATTAATTCAAAGTTTTATTTATTAAAAAATAATAATAAGCGTCGGTGGCGCGGGAGCGCCACGCGCCGCTAATCATCGGTGGTGCGGGGTGCCAACTGCAATTTAACCCGCGGCACCGCGCCCAACTATACTTAGACAACGTGAGTAAATTTTGTTATTCATGTTCATATCTCATTTATTATTATTATTATTTTTTACTTAAAAATTATAATTGCAATCATTGGCGCACGGCATCGCGCCAACTATATTAGAGAACGTAGGTAAACTTTGTCTGGAGCGCATCTGCACCGCACTAACTATAATTAAACAACGTGGTTAATTTTGTAATTTGAATTCATCTCTTCTTATTATTTTTTATTTCTGTCTCGGCAACGGAATGATTATAAACATATGTCGTTGCGCAGCTAAAACTATAGTTTATTAGGCTATTTTTTAAATTTAATTCAAAAAAAGTGGTAGACTAGCCTTGAAAAATGCTCTAAGATAAGCGGGAAAAAGGGGCGATTTTCCCGGGCGTATGAGCAGGAAAAAGGGGGATTTGGGGTGTTTAGACAGAAAAGATGTAGACTAGTCTGAGAGGGGGACTTTGTGTGCTCTATGGGATTTTTGCTTGTTTTGGGGCCCGCTTCTCTCTATATAAATTTCTCCGATATGATCATGATTTGTTTATACATTGACCTAATCACACAGCACTGTTGCATTTTTTTTAGTTTTTATGAAATTTTTTTCAAAACCTTTAATGAAAGGTGGGGGGATGTAAGCTGGCTGTGTTTTTTTGTAAATGCTAAGTGTCCCGTGCTGGCTAGTCGATGTATAAACCTATCTATCGTAGAAATTTTTATTTAGTGAAGCTGATAGTTCTATAGTTTTGTTTCTGTTAGTGCTTTTTATATATCTTCTTGAAATTATTTTTATATTATATTTTGCTAAATTATAGACTTTAACACAAGGAAAACGCACAAAAACATGGAATTAGATGTTATCCTACTAATTATTAACAGTTTATTTACATAAATCTTAAAAAAGCTTTAAAATACATGTATTAAACTTATCGCTGTTTCCACTGTGACCTAAGTGTGTGCTGGCGGTGTTTGGTGTTTATTCGTACGTAACACCCGTACGGCGAAAAAACAGCACGCTATAAAAGTACCGTAATTTTGTTGGATCCGGGGCCGCTGACTGCCTGTTGGCTCAAAAAAAAAAAGTCAAAAGATGCGCAAGTATTAGACTAACGTATTCAAATTTACCTTTCGTGTTGCAAAAAAACAACACACGCTAAATTTTCGGTATTTTTATCGAAATTATAAAGTAAATAATTTTTAAATTTGAATAAAAATTATTTAAAGCTTAAATGCAATGCAAACAATTAGTCAAAAAGGGGGAATTCATTTGGACGCATACATCAAAACAGTCAAAAAATTTTGACGCATACATAAAAAACGTAAATATATGTAATTCAAATGAACGAAAAAAATTTGAGCCTTAATTTGCAATTAACTTAAAAGCCTTAATTTGCACAATTTACAAAATAATATATTAAAGTTAAAAAACGATGTTCGCGCAAAATGCGTATTCTAAAATCAATAAATAAATTAAAAATCCTAATAATTGACGGATTTTGATCAAACATTGTAAAAAAATTAAGATATATAGCCCAAAACTAATATAATATTTTTTTAAGTTGAGTATAATAATTTAGCTACCGGTCAATATTAATCTAGTTCAATATTATTATGATATCGGTCATTTTGGCGCGTAATTGTCAACAGCGGCTAGCTACAAAAAACCCCAACCTTTTCGAAAACCGAACCTCACATTCCATTCTTCAATTCTCAATTGTTCTTTTTTTTCTTCTTCAATCCATTTCCGAAATACTCTTTCTCGAATTTGACCGTAAGTTTCGGACATTGTTTTTGACTATTTTTGCTATAAAAAACTATTAGAATACCTTAAATATAATGATTGGCTACATTCTCAAGTTATAAAAAATTGACTTCTTGTTTTAACATCAATTATTATTTTTTTCGTGTTTATTTTTTTAATTTATGTAGACTTTTGTTTCTAAAATACAATTAAAAATAGAAATCTTGGTGTATCAAAACTGAAGGTCCCTGGATCGAGTCCCAGCTGAGACACATTGCATTGTGATAATATTGTTTGTTAATATTGTTATATGTAGTATTTTTTTGCGCAATTAGTGCTGAGTAACATCAGCTTTGCGTATTCTGCTTTATGCAAAATAAATAAACTTAAAAAATTTAAACTTTAAAACTAAACACGACACACTATATTGCAACTAAAAATCACGCGACAAATTCAAACTTTTTTTGACAATGAGGTAAGGGTTAGTTTATTGTGACCACTCAATAAAAATTTTAAAAATATTTTAAGTAAAAATATCATACTACAGGAGTTTTGGTTTTTTTCCCCTGGGGGGGGGGGGGGTATTTATAGCTTTGAAAAATGCAGATGTAAGTCCAATGAAAATTAAAAATGGGTTCAAACTTTTATTTATTTTTGAAAAAACCATAATTTAAAAATATTTTGAAGGCAATCCAAATTATATTATTGCCGCATTTAAAGCGATATTTTATTTAAATCAAAATATAAACACGCATTATCAATTTTCGGCGGTTATGACAAGGCATCAATTAATTAATTAAAAATAATAAAATACGTCGAAATTAACAAGACTTATTAAATCAAAAATTTTATTTCATCTTTTATATCAAAATCAAGCGAAAAATATTAAATATTAAAAAATGCGCGAGGTCATAAAGGGTTATTAAAGCATTCAGTTGAATGAACAGACTATGTTACCAAGTTACCAAATACACCCTGCCACAGGTGTGTGCAAGTTTCCCACATAATTACACGCTACCCCAGGTGTGTGTAAAAGGAGAAATGACCTTTCTTGGCTAACCCACCTCCGAAATTGCCCGCTGGCGTTAGGTAGTCACGCTCGCGTGAGAATGAGAAGTTTCTTTTTGTTATGGACTCATTCTTTACCCTCCAATATCATGCTCTAGAGCTTCAGCCATTTAAAGAGGGAGCTCCGGAGCTCCACTTGTTAAATAACCGATTTTAAGCTTGTTTAAGTTTTAAATACATTTAAAATTACTTTAATTTACGTTTTTAGGACTATTTTTTGCGTTTTAAATAAGTTTTGAAAAATTATGAAGTTATTTTAAAAATTCATAAATTTTTGAAGCTTATTTATGAAGTTAGTACAAAAATAGAGCGGAGCTCTTGAGCTCCGGGGGTTGCTTCGGAGCTCCTAGAAGCGGAACTCCGGAGTTCAGGGAAACATCACTAATTTAAATTTACCATTTCTGCATTCGTATGTCGAAAAATTCTGTTTCCATCCGAGTTTTAGTTTCATTCCAAGTGTGGGCCATGATGGGAAATTTTCTGTATTTTGCGTTATTCTTTCTAAAATTAACCATATTTATAAATTTATTAAAATTCGATATTAATTTTAGATGTTAATTGTAAAATTATAATGCTATCTATTTTTCACGTGTGATTTAGATAATGTCAAGTATTATGTTACATTTTTTGTTTTATTTTATTTTGTTTTGATGTATGCGTCAAAGTTCGAATTTTTTTCGTTCATTTGAATTACATATATTTACGTTTTTTATGTATGCGTCACAATTTTTTGACTGTTTTGATGTATGCGTCCAAATGAATTCCCCCTTTTTGACTAATTGTTTGCATTGCATTTAAGCTTTAAATAATTTTTATTCAAATTTAAAAATTATTTACTTTATAATTTCGATAAAAATACCGAAAATTTAGCGTGTGTTGCTTTTTTGCAACACGAAAGGTAAATTGGAATACGCTAGTTTTTCTAATACTTGCGTATCTTTCGAACAAAATTACGGTACTTTCATAGCGTGCTGTTTTTTCGCCGTAGGGGTGTTACGTACGAATAAACACCAAACACCGCCAGCACACACTTAGCTCACAGTGAGAACAGCGATGAGTTTAATACATCTATTTTAAAGCTTTTTTAAGATTTATTTAAATAAACTGTTAATAATTAGTAGGATAACATCTAATTCCATGTTTTTGTGCATTTTCCTTGTGTTAAAGTCTATAATTTAGCAATAATTTCAAGGTTTCGGCCAGCACACACTTAGCACACAGCCAGCACACACCTTATTATTCATAAAAACTCATGTTTTTGTATAGTTTTTAAAGATTATTTTTAATAAATCTTCTAAAAATAAGTTAAATAATATACAATTCTACTTTTTATAACTTAATTTCAACTTAAAAGTTAAAAAATAGCAATATTTTCGAAGTGTGTGCCAAGTGTGTGCCAAGTGTGTGCTAAGTGTGTGCCAAGTGTGTGCCAACTTGACGGCGCCCCAGAGGCCGTGGTGTGCGTTAATATCTCCCAGTAGAATGCTAATCTGAGTGAGATGGTTGATGTCTGGTTGGTAGTTGGAATTGCAAGAGCTGGATGAAGGAATGTAAATGTTTAAGATTGAAAGATTGGAGTTGTTGAGAAGAATTTGTAGGCCAAGCATTTCTGCATGGGGGTCATTTTGTTGTATATCCAAAGTTTTGAAGTTGATGGAGCGGTGAACGAAAAAGAGCAGACCGCCTCCATTGGCATCTCAATCTTTCCTGACTGTGTTATAATTTGCGATTTTGGGGTCTTTAGATTTACTAGAAAGTTTGGACTCTTGGAAAGCAGCAATAATAATGTTGTTTTTGACAAAGAAATTTTTGAGCTCCTTTATTTTGTTGGAAATTCCATTGGCGTTGAATTGCAAAATGTTTATAGAAGAGTCTTTAGTGGTTGTTGGCGGTTGAGTAACTGGAGTGCATTGTTGCAAAGAAAATTTTGGTTATAGTTTTTTAGACTGTTTAGATTAAAGCATTTTAGGTGCAGCCAGTTTTTACATTTATTGTATTGGACACTGTTTTGGTTAACGTTTTTGTTGCAGTGCGCGCACAAAATAATAATTTTTGGCGGGCCAGGGTTGGGATGAATGTCTCCGGACGTTGCCATCAGTAATTGCGGCAGCCAAGATGGCTTCCGCTTAGCAGGAAAAAATAGATGCAGTCAGGCACATAGAGGAAAACTGTGCTCTGGAAAGATGCCTTCCCTTCTTGGATGGATCCATTCTGGTCTGGGTAGAGTTGCTGAGTAGAAGCTCTCTTGTTGACTTCTCTTGATGGAGATGATTTGGTGAAGCCATTTTGTGGCTAAAAACTGTATTTAAACACTGTTTTTAACCAAAAAAGCGTGTTTTTTGACAGTAAATAAAAAATATACTTCCAAATTGGCGGGAGGGGAGTCAGCCTCGCTAGGGGGAAAGGGGGGTCAGGCCGGACTGCTCTCGAGCTTTGGGGGGGGGGCTTGGATTTTTTCTAGGGGGAGGCTCTAGGGCAAAATTTTGGCTCTTGGGGGGTGGATGGACCTCTTTCCCCCCGCCCACGTATGCCTAAGGTCGATCCCCTAGAAAGCGAGAGGCAGGGGCTTGGTTGACCCCCAAAGACCCCTCATAGATTTTGAATTGTCATTTACCCGGGGTAAAGACCCCCCTAGCTTAGATGACCAAGATCATGTTCAATTATGTATTACTCCAAGTCTTGTAACTCAAAAATTGCAATGTTCAATGCTTAAAAATTGACTAGAGCGATATTAAAGCGAGAAAAATATTTACGATTACAACAAAACAAAATTAAAAACATTGTATTATTTTTAATATGGCTTGTTTTTTAACTCTTTTTTTAGTAATTATCAAACATGTCAGAGGATGTTACATTGCCCTGGGATCAATTCACAGATTGGTTACACTGCATTTGCATTGTCACATTTGATTTGGAGTTTGGACAAGCTTTAGAAGTAAAAATATCATTTAATTTTTTTTGCAAGTAGTATATTCACTTCACTGTCCGGAGGGGCGATCTAGCTAAAACCCTGTAAAAAACTGTGTTAATCAAAAAACCAAGGCCCTATCGGGCGCAAGCGGACTGAGAATTTTCGGTCGACTGCATGAAAAGGCCGCCTGGAACAGACTAAATATTGGGCGTTGTTTTGAAACCTCTCATTTGCCAAAAACGTCCATAAATAAATTCCGGTTAGATTCAGGGGTTAATACATAGCCAGGATTTTGGAGAGGGGTTGCTTGTTGTACTCCATTCAAACATTTTGAAAGTAGGGTTGTATTGTAGCGGTTGTATCCCAATATTCAAAATACCGTTAAAAACCACAAAAAAAGGTTAGGTAACTTTTTTAGGGTTTTGTGCGAAGCCTTCATTTTACAATTTTTTAAAACGCAAATCGGGTCAAATTCCAAAAAAATTAGGTTTAAAAATAAGTAACAATTCTGCAGCTGTGCAAAAAAATCCTAAATTTTTAAAATCCTAAATTCTCTATTTTTTTACTCTATAATGTGAGTTAAATGCTTTATTTTTTTAAGTTTTTTATATAAAATGTTATCATAACTAAGCGCTCACTTAATTTTTTATGAATGGTTTGGGGGCTTTGTTTAAAACAAATTTGGAGTTAAATGAAAAAATCTTTTATTCTTCTTATGTCTTTTATTCTTATATCGTTTATCGTTTATTCTTTTATTCTTATATGGAATATCTCGATACTAAAAATGCCATCTCTATCTGCCAATGTTAAAAACCCTAAATTTGGGCTGTTTGGGGGAAGGGGAAAACTAAAGCTAAATATTTTTTAATTGAATTTGACTATATATTACATAGTCAAATTCAATTAAAAAATAAATATATTTGTATATAAATTATTTATTTTTAATTTTTATTTCTTTTTTTAGACTATGTATCCAGGTCATGCAAAATTAACTGAAAAAGAGAAAATGAATATATGTTATCTCGCATTTCCAGATTCAAATTCAGGTAAGCAGGACACACAAGCCTTACATTAGTTAGCTCTTACCATAGGTGGGCAGGGGGGAGCATTTGATTGGAGAGGGTTACACGTATACCCCACAAAAATCGCGATTATGTCCGACACCCCCCTAAAATTTGGGGGTAACTTTGACACACCCCCCCCCTAAAATTTGGGGGTTCTAGTACTAAAAACGCTAAAAATAGGGCATTTGAGGTATATCCCAAAAAAATTTTGGGACACCCTCCCCCCTCCAAATTTCGGGAGTAGTGTATAACCCCCAAATCCGGTAGAATGCCAACCAATGGCTCTTACCAAAAATATACATACGGTATTTAAATCTACCTTATAATTGCGCAATGCGTTTTTAAGTTGGGAGGCGTCGGTGGGTTCGTCGGTCCTGTTGTCCGTCCTTGGCATTTTTAATTTTTTTCTTTGAGAAGGATTTTTTATAACTTTTCGCTCATAATTCTTCTTCACGTTAAAACTTTTCGCACTCCTCCTATCCCTGCGAAAAATTTGAGCGAAATTTCCACCCTCCAAATTCATTATTAAAAAAGGGTTATTTCCGTTAAAAAAACCGGACGTCGCGGAGGGAAATTCCGAAGGAAGGGCGATCCCATTTAGGGTCTTTGAATAACCCAGCTCACTCCCCATCGACTTTAAAGCCCAATCGCGCACGCGACGGCCTAAAAGGTTTTAGCTGGCGAGAGCTTTTAGATTGCGGAAACAAGAATGCGGGAGAATGCGCGAGCCAGCAGTTGGCAAAATTGAGTGACCTAAGCCGGCGCGTATGTATATAGCCAGTGCCCGCCGACAAACAGGTTTTTTCCCCCGGCTGCCTGCTTAAACAGCGTTGGTAGCGTCGCTTATTACCTTTCTCCGTTGGTAGCGTCCGCAAGCGTGTTTATTGTTATTTCTAATACTAAGCGTGTGTATTTATAAAGAAATTTTAAAAATATGTTTTTATATTTTTAAAATTCCTTTAACATTTTTGAAAATATTTGTTTTTAATATTATCATATTCTTATCTTATTTTTAAAATTCTTTTCAAATCCAAACTATAAATTTCGAATTTTAATTTCAAAATAAATAAATTTCGATTTTTTTATTCTGTTCACCATTAATAAAAGGGGGAAATCTTTAAAAATCGTTAACACAAATTTGGATTTTTTCAAATAAATTTCGATTTTTTTTCCTTTTGTGAACTATACATTATTAAAAAGCAGGGGGAAAATAATATGTTTTTATATTTTTAAAATTCCTTTAACATTTTTGAAAATATTTGTTTTTAATATTATCATATTCTTATCTTATTTTTAAAATTCTTTTCAAATCCAAACTATAAATTTCGAATTTTAATTTCAAAATAAATAAATTTCGATTTTTTTATTCTGTTCACCATTAATAAAAGGGGGAAATCTTTAAAAATCGTTAACACAAATTTGGATTTTTTCAAATAAATTTCGATTTTTTTTCCTTTTGTGAACTATACATTATTAAAAAGCAGGGGGAAAATAATATGTTTTTATATTTTTAAAATTCCTTGAAAATTTTTGAAAAATATTTGTTTTTAATATTATCATATTCTTATCTTATTTTTAAAATTCTTTTCAAATCCAAACTATAAATTTCGAATTTTAATTTCAAAATAAATAAATTTCGATTTTTTTATTCTGTTCACCATTAATAAAAGGGGGAAATCTTTAAAAATCGTTAACACAAATTTGGATTTTTTCAAATAAATTTCGATTTTTTTTCCTTTTGTGAACTATACATTATTAAAAAGCAGGGGGAAAATAATATGTATTTATATTTTTAAAATTCCTTTAACATTTTTGAAAATATTTGTTTTTAATATTATCATATTCTTATCTTATTTTTAAAATTCTTTTCAAATCCAAACTATAAATTTCGAATTTTAATTTCAAAATAAATAAATTTCGATTTTTTTATTCTGTTCACCATTAATAAAAGGGGGAAATCTTTAAAAATCGTTAACACAAATTTGGATTTTTTCAAATAAATTTCGATTTTTTTTCCTTTTGTGAACTATACAGTATTAAAAA
>JASAMX010007529.1:0-13672 GCA_030248175.1 Microlaimidae sp. YZB2_3 | reverse complement strand
TGTTCTTATGAATTAATAGATGATACCCAATAAACACAACTCTTACAAACTATACAACACAATAGCACAACTCAACAATAAAAAACAACACACAGACAAAAACAGGGCAATCACTTTCAAAACAAAAACAATCACTCGCCCATACAGCATAGCAAAACACTTCAACAAACAGTTTACACAACCCACAAACCACAAAATAAACAAAACATACCGCAAAATTACACGTGCAATTAAACAACTAAAACACACACCCATCACACGGATAACAAAACAGCAAACAATCACAGCCATACAACACAGCAAAACAAACAACTCAGTTGGGCCTGACAACACAAACGAATATGACCTCACAAACATCTAGGCAACAAAGAACTTGAATAGACCTCACACAACTCTAGACTAACATACAAAACACAAACAGAATACCCACACAGCTGGAAACTCTCCAACTACATTCCAATTCTAAAAAACCAATCAAAAACATCTCAACAAGAGACCAAATCATTCAGGCCCAAGTTACTCATATCCACACCCTGAAAAACTTGTGAAAAAATCATACTCCCATACATCACATGCAACATACCAAAACACAGCACACCAACACGGGCTTCAAAAAACAACACACTCCACATACACAGCATTAGGAAACACTTTACACTCACATAGTAGCAAGTTTCAACAAACCAAAAACTACCACACTGCACAGTTGTCGTAGCACTGGACATGTTCTAAAAGCTTTTGACACTGTCAATCACCACACACACACACACACACAAACTCGCACAAACACAAGTACCAACAACAATCACAAAATTCATAAACAATTAGTATCAAAAGCCGCAAAGCATACACCACATACAACAATCACAATCACAAATTAAATACAAAAACTCATAAAAACAAGGAGCTCTGTAAGGCTCCTGTCTATCACCCACATCCTTGAACATCTATACCTCAGCCATTTTTTCCAGCACCACTACCAAATTGCCGAACCACTAGCCAAAATTTTTAACACATCTTTTGAAACTGGAAAACTTCCAAGTGATTGGCTAATAGCTTTAGTTATTCCTATTTTCAAAAAAAAATTAAAAAACAGAAAAGAAAACTATCGTCCAATTTCTTTAACTTCTAATTGTTGCAAGACAATGGAGCGTTTAGTTTGTGACAAACTTTTCTCCTTTTTCCATAACATTTTGTCTAGGTTTCAACATGGTTTTAAGGATAAAAGTTCAACTGTTACGCAACTAATTGAAGCATTAAATGATTGGACCTTAGCTCTGAAAAACAAAAAATCTATAGATGTGGTTTATTTGGATTTTGCCAAAGCTTTCGACACAGTTTCTCATGAAAAACTTTTGTACAAATTAGAAAAATATGGAGTCACAGGAAATTTTCTTAATTGGATCAAGGCGTTTTTATCCAATCGTTCTTTAAAAGTAGTCATTAACAACTCCACTTCTTCATCTTACAAAGTTACCAGTTCTGTTCCACAAGGTTCAGTTCTGGGACCACTTTTATTTTTGATATACATTAATGACATTTTTGATTGTGTTAAAAACTCTAAAATTAAACTTTTTGCAGATGATGCGAAGATTTTTACAGAATTTTCTCCAAATAATAAAGAGGATATGTATCTTCAGGCTTCAAATATGCAAAAAGATCTTGACAGTGTGGCAGAGTGGGCAAAAAAATGGCAGCTAAATCTGGCTGAGGATAAGTGTGAAACTTTTCATATTGGGCCTTTTAATGATTTAACCTGTAATGAATATAAAATAAATAATAACCCTTTAAAAAAGGCAACTGTGGTTAAGGATCTAGGAATTTATATGTCACATGACCTAAAGTTTTCGCACCATTGTCAAAGAATTGCAGATTCAGCAATGAAAAGGTCTGCTTTGATTTTTCGTTCTTTTACAGCTAAATCTGTTCAAAACTTGTTATGTGCTTATAAATCCTATATTCGCCCACTGCTTGAATATGGAAGTGTAATTTGGAATCCTTATCTGACAAAAGATGTCAATTTAATTGAGAAAGTTCAGAAATATTACACAAGAAGATTATTCAGATGCTGTGGTCTTGGTTATTGTAGTTATGAAAACAGATTAGCCTTTTTGAAACTTGAGAAACTTTCAGTGAGAAGAACTAAAACTGACCTGTGTGAAATATATAAAATAATTAATGGAAAATCTTGCCTCAAATCAAATGATTTTTTTAATTTTAACACCCAAAACACTCGAGGTCACCCTTTTAAACTACAAATCGAGGAATGCAGAATTAATGTCAGAAAGTTTTGTTTTCCTTATCGAGCTATTCCCTGTTGGAATTCTCTAAATGCCTCTCAGGTTACCACCAATTCACTTAAAACCTTTAGGAACTTGTTATAAATTGTCAAAACTCAGTAAGTGATTGCTCATTATCAGTGCTGAAGCCTAAGCCTCAGCCTTCTGAGCAATTTTTTTTAGCAATCTAATTTTTTTTTCATACACTATTAATAAAGTTGTGTTCTACTGATCGCACAGCCCATATTTTTCTGTTTTATTATGAAAATCTTTTTTGTGACAAAATACATTTTAATTTTAACAAAATACTCCTTGTAAAACATTTTTTTAAAGGTGTCTCCCTACCTATTTTGTCTATGTATTGTGTTTAATATTTAATTTTTTTTATTGTATTTGTACATAAAATATTGATACCTGTAATTTGTGTATATTCATAAATTTTACTAATTTATGTTTTATTTTTGGTTTGTATCTAAAAAAATAAACTTTTCTTCTTCTTCTTCTTCAAATTTAAAACACTCATAGAAATGAAGAAATTTTTAAATTATGAATAAAATTTATTTAACAAAAATATAGTATTTAAATTTATTAATGAAAGTAAAATGAGTAGATTAAAATTAAAAAAAAAATAAAAAATATAAAAAAAAAAATTAAAAATTAAAAAAAAACAAAAAAGAATGTAATTAAAAAAAAAAATTTAATAAATAAAATCAATTATAAATTTTTTTATTTTTAAAAATTTAATTTAAAATAAAAACGAAAAAAATAAAATATAATATAAAAAATTAAAATTTTAATTTTATTTAAATAAAAATTAGGATAAAATTAGTTATTGTAAAAAAATTTTTAATTTAAAAAAAAAAAAAATTAAAAATTAAAAAAAAAAATTTTAATAGAAGAAAAAAATAATTTTAAAAAAAAAAATAGTAAATTTTAAAAAAAAAATTTTGTTTGATTTTTTGTTAATAAAAATAAAAATTTAAAAAATAAAAGAAAAATTGATAAAAAAAAAAAAAAAAAAGATAATGAAAGTATTATATTATTAAATAAATATATTTTTTGAAAAAATTTTTTTAAAAAAGAAAAATATTATAATTAAATTAAAATTAAAAATAAAAAAGGAGAAAAAATTTTGAAAAAGAAAATAAAAGTATTTGAAAGAAGAAGAAAAGTTTATTTTTTAGCAATACAAACCACAAAATAAATACATAAATTAGTAAAATTATATCACACAAGGATTACCAGGTATCAATATTTTACGTACAAATACAATAAAAAAATTAAATTATTAAACACAATACATAGACAAAATAGGTAGGGAGACACCTTTAAAAAAATGTTTTACAAGAGAGTATTTTGTTAAAATTAAAATGTATTTTGTCACAAAATAAGATTTGTCATAATAAAACAGAAAAATATGGGCTGTGTGCGATCCAGTAGCAACACAGCTTTATTAATAGTGTATGAAAAAAAAATTAGATTGCTAAAAAAAATTGCTCAGAAGGCTGAGGCTTAGGCTTAGGCTTCAGCACTGATAATGAGCAATCACTTACTGAGAGAGTTTTGACAATTTATAACAAGTTCCTAAAGGTTTTAAGTGAATTGGTGGTAACCTGAGAGGCATTTAGAGAATTCCAACAGGGAATAGCTCGATAAGGAAAACAAAACTTTCTGACATTAATTCTGCATTCCTCGATTTGTAGTTTAAAAGGGTGACCTCGAGTGTTTTGGGTGTTAAAATTAAAAAAATCATTTGATTTGAGGCAAGATTTTCCATTAATTATTTTATATATTTCACACAGGTCAGTTTTAGTTCTTCTCACTGAAAGTTTCTCAAGTTTCAAAAAGGCTAATCTGTTTTCATAACTACAATAACCAAGACCACAGCATCTGAATAATCTTCTTGTGTAATATTTCTGAACTTTCTCAATTAAATTGACATCTTTTGTCAGATAAGGATTCCAAATTACACTTCCATATTCAAGCAGTGGGCGAATATAGGATTTATAAGCACATAACAAGTTTTGAACAGATTTAGCTGTAAAAGAACGAAAAATCAAAGCAGACCTTTTCATTGCTGAATCTGCAATTCTTTGACAATGGTGCGAAAACTTTAGGTCATGTGACATATAAATTCCTAGATCCTTAACCACAGTTGCCTTTTTTAAAGGGTTATTATTTATTTTATATTCATTACAGGTTAAATCATTAAAAGGCCCAATATGAAAAGTTTCACACTTATCCTCAGCCAGATTTAGCTGCCATTTTTTTGCCCACTCTGCCACACTGTCAAGATCTTTTTGCATATTTGAAGCCTGAAGATACATATCCTCTTTATTATTTGGAGAAAATTCTGTAAAAATCTTCGCATCATCTGCAAAAAGTTTAATTTTAGAGTTTTTAACACAATCAAAAATGTCATTAATGTATATCAAAAATAAAAGTGGTCCCAGAACTGAACCTTGTGGAACAGAACTGGTAACTTTGTAAGATGAAGAAGTGGAGTTGTTAATGACTACTTTTAAAGAACGATTGGATAAAAACGCCTTGATCCAATTAAGAAAATTTCCTGTGACTCCATATTTTTCTAATTTGTACAAAAGTTTTTCATGAGAAACTGTGTCGAAAGCTTTGGCAAAATCCAAATAAACCACATCTATAGATTTTTTGTTTTTCAGAGCTAAGGTCCAATCATTTAATGCTTCAATTAGTTGCGTAACAGTTGAACTTTTATCCTTAAAACCATGTTGAAACCTAGACAAAATGTTATGGAAAAAGGAGAAAAGTTTGTCACAAACTAAACGCTCCATTGTCTTGCAACAATTAGAAGTTAAAGAAATTGGACGATAGTTTTCTTTTCTGTTTTTTAATTTTTTTTTTGAAAATAGGAATAACTATTTTTTTTTTTTTTTTTTTTACTCGTGATGAGTGTTGTGTTGTTTATTTGTAGTGATAGTTGTGTGTTGTACTCTGCAGGGTCTGGTGTGAATAGTGTGGATGTTGCTTTGCTTGCATTTAGTGTGAGTTGGTTGTTGTCCGTCTATGATTGTATTACGTGTAAGTATGGTTGTATTTGTTGTTGTGCTATGTGGTGGTTTGGGTGTGATGCATATATTGTGATGTCGTCTGCATATGTTATGATGTGTACGTTTGGTGGTGGTGCTGGAATGTCTGCGGTGTAGATGTTGAATAGTGTGGGTGATAGACAGGAGCCTTGTGGGACTCCTGTTTTTATGAGTTTTTGTTTTGATTTGTGATTGTTGTATGTGGTGTATGCTTTGCGGCCTTTGATGTAATTGTTTATGAATTTTGTGATTGTTGTTGGTACTTGTGTTTGTGCGAGTTTGTGTATGAGTGTGTGGTGATTGACAGTGTCGAAAGCTTTGGACATGTCCAGTGCTACAACAACTGTGCGGTGTGGTGGTTTTGGTTTGTTGAAACCTGCTGCTATGTGAGTGTAAAGTGTTTGTAGTGCTGTGTATGTGGAGTGTTGTTTTTTGAAGCCGTGTTGGTGTGTTGTGTTTGGTATGTTGCTTGTGATGTATGGGAGTATCATTTTTTTGCAAGTTTTTGCGAGTGCGGATATGAGTGAGATGGGCCTGAATGATTGGCTGTTGTTGATGTTTTTGTTTGGTTTTGGAATTGGAATGTAGTTGGAGAGTTTCCAACTGTGTGGTATTGTGTTTGTGTTTATTATGTTAGTGTAGAGTTGTGTGAGGTATTGTAGTGCTTTGTTGCCTAGATGTTTGAGGTGGTGTATGTTTGTGTTGTCAGGCCCAACTGAATTGTTTGTTTTGCTGTGTTGTATTGCTGTGATTGTTTGCTGTACTGTTAGTGTGATGGGTGTGGATTTTAGTTGTTTGATTGCGCGTGTAATTTTGCGGTATGTTTTGTTTGTTTTGTGAGTTGTGGATTGTGTAAATTGTTTGTTGAAATGTTTTGCTATGCTGTATGGGCGAGTGATTGTTTTTGTGTTGAATGTGATTGCCCTGTTTTTGTCTGTACGTTGTTTTTTGTTGTTGAGTTGTGCTATTGTGTTGTATAGTTTGTAAGAGTTGTGTTTGTGGGTAAAGTGTTTTGTGATGTGTTGCTGCCAGATGTTTGCTTTATGTTCTGCTATTTGTTTTTGTATTTGTTTGTTTAGCTGTTGTATGTCTGGATGTTTGTGTGTGTGTTTTGTCTGAGTGCGTGAGATGTTTGTTGTTGTGTGTTTGATGTGATGTGCTGTGTGTAGTGGCCTAGTGTGTTGTGTACTGGGAAGTGTGTTGCTGTGTGCTGTGTGTGACTTTGTGATGTGTGTAGTTGTGTGTGTTAATGTGTAGTGCTTTGTTTGTGTGAGTGTATGTTTGTGGCTGATGATGTGTGTGTGTGTGTTTGTATGTGTGTGGGTGTGTGTGTGGGTTATTACAAAAGTCTCAATTATTCATCAAAATTTTTTTTTTATAAACATATAAGGTCACATGCTAAGCACACAAATCAGGCTACTACAAGCATTCAGCATATCATACATATATTTAATATACACAACACCGTTTGTCGCAACGCACTCAGACAAGCAGATTCCAAACATCCAGACACACAACAGCTAAACAAACAAATACAAAAACAAATATCAGAACATAAAACAAACATCTGTCAGCAACACATCACAAAACACTTTACCAACAAACACAACTCTTACAAACTATACAACACTATAGCACAACTTAAAAACAAAAAGCAACATACAGACAAAAACAGGGAAATCACCTTCAACACAAAAACAATCACTCGCCCATACAGCATAGCAAAACACTTCAACAAACAGTTTACACAACCCACAACCCACAAAACAAACAAAACATACCGCAAAATCACACGTGCAATTAAACAACTAAAACACACACCCATCACACTAACAGTACAGCAAACAATCACAGCCATACAACACATCAAAACAAACAACTCAGTTGGGCCTGACAACACAAACGTACACCACCTCAAACATCTAGACAACAAAGCACTACAATACCTCACACAACTCTACACTAACATAATAAACACAAACACAATACCACACAGCTGGAAACTCTCCAACTACATTCCAATTCCAAAAACAATCAAAAACATCAACAACAGCCAATCATTCAGGCCCAAGTTACTCATATCCACACCCGCAAAAACTTGCGAAAAAATCATACTCCCATACATCACATGCAACATACCAAACACAGCACACCAACACGGCTTCAAAAAACAACACTCCACATACACAGCATTACAAACACTTTACACTCACATAGCAGCAAGTTTCAACAAACCAAAACCACCACACCGCACAGTTGTCGTAGCACTGGACATGTCCAAAGCTTTTGACACTGTCAATCACCACACACTCATACACAAACTCGCACAAACACAAGTACCAGCAACAATCACAAAATTCATAAACAATTACATCAAAAGCCGCAAAGCATACACCACATACAGCAATCACAATCACAAATTAAAAACAAAAACTCATAAAAACAGGAGTCCCATAAGGCTCCTGTCTATCACCCACATCCTTCAACATCTACACCGCAGACATTCCAGCACCACTACCAAACGTACACATCATAACATATGCAGACGACATCACAATATATGCATCACACACAAACCAAGACATAGCACAAAAAAATACAACCATACTTACACGCAATACAAGCATGGACAGACAACAACCAACTCACACTAAATGCAAACAAAACAACATCCACACTATTCACACCAGATCCTGCAGAGTACAACACACAACTATCACTACAAATAAACAACACAACACTCATCACAACTACACCTTAGAATTTTTTTAGCTTTAAAATGTCATATAGTATTCATGATCACGTCATATAAGTTTCGCTCCGTTTATAGGTTGTTGGAGGAGCAGCGGCAAAACAGGGCTTAAAAATGCAGGTGCGAATATGGCTAAAACAATGCCGCGCGGGCGGGTTATTTGAAAGACGCCCGCGCGTTATTAGACATAAATGCGGGCGTCCCTTTATGTGCGCGTTGTCCTTTGATGCTCAGGGAATTCCTTCCGTTTAAAACAGTGGATTCTGACCAGGGTGTAACAACCCCAAAATCTTGGGGCTCACTTTTGACCCCAAGCTTACATTCAACAAACACATCACAAATACACACAACAAAGCACCAAAAAGATCAAAATCATAAATGCACTCACAGCAACATCGTGGGATAAACCAAAAGAAACACTCACACACACATACAAGGCAATCACTCAACCAATATTCGAGTATGCCAGCACAGTATGGGGCCCCACAACATCAAACACACAAATTTACAAACTGCAAACAATACAAAACACTGCTCTCAGGGTCGCAACAGGGCACACTGCAGACACAAACACACATATCATACACACAGAAGCTAAAATCTTCCCAACGCGCCAAAATTTTTAACACATATTTTGAAACTGGAAAACTTCCAAGTGATTGGCTAATAGCTTTAGTTATTCCTATTTTTAAAAAAAATTAAAACACAGAAAAGAAAACTATCGTCCAATTTCTTTAACTTCTAATTGTTGCAAAACAATGGAGCGTTTTGTTTAAGACAAACTTTTTTCCTTTTTCCATAACATTTTGTCTAGTTTCCAACATGGTTTTAAAGATAAAAGTTCAACTGTTATGCAACTAATTAAAGCATTAAATGATTGGACCTTAGCTCTGAAAAACAAAAAATCTGTAGATGTGGTTTATTTCGATTTTGCCAAAGCTTTCAACACAATTTCTCATGAAAAACTTTTGTACAAATTAGAAAAATATGGAGTCACAGGAAATTTTCTTAATTGGATCAAGGCGTTTTTATCCAATCGTTCTTTAAAAGTAGTCATTAACAACTCCACTTCCTCATCTTACAAAGTAACCAGTTCTGTTCCACAAGGTTCAGTTCTGGGACCACTTTTATTTTTGATATACATTAATGACATTTTTGATTGTGTTAAAAACTCTAAAATTAAACTTTTCGCAGACGATGCGAAGATTTTTACAAAATTTTCTCCAAATAATAAAGAGGATATGTATCTTCAGGCTTCAAATATGCAAAAAGATCTTGACAGTGTGGCAGAGTGGGCAAAAAATTGGCAGCTAAAACTGGCTGAGAATAAGTGTGAAACTTTTCAAATTGGGCCTTTTAATGATTTAATCTGTAATGAATATAAAATAAATAATAACCTTTTTAAAAAAGCAACTGTGGTTAAGGATCTAGGAATTTATATGTCACATGACCTAAAGTTTTCGTACCATTGTCAAAGAATTGCAGATTCAGCAATGAAAAGGTCTGCTTTGATTTTTCATTCTTTTACAGCTAAATCTGTTCAAAACTTGTTATGTGCTTATAAATCTTCTATTCTCTCACTGCTTAAATATGGAAGTGTAATTTGGAATCCTTATCTGACGAAAGATGTCAATTTAATAGAGAAAGTTCAGAAATATTACACAAGAAGATTATTCAGATGCTGTGGTTTTGGTTATTGTAGTTATGAAAACAGATTAACCTTTTTGAAACTCGAGAAACTTTTAGTGAGAAGAACTAAAACTGACCTGTGTGAAATATATAAAATAATTAATGGAAAATCTTGCCTCAAATCCAATGATTTTTTAAATTTTAACACCCAAAACACTCGAGGTCACCCTTTTAAACTACAAATTGAGGAATGCAGAATAAATGCCAGAAAGTTTTGTTTTCTTTATCGAGCTATTCCCTGTTGGAATTCTCTAAATGCCTCTCAGGTTACCACCAATTCACTTAAAACCTTTAGGAACTTGTTATAAATTGTCAAAACTCAGTAAGTGATTGCTTATTATCAGTGCTGAAGTCTAAGCCTAAGCCTCAGCCTTCTGAGAAATTTTTTTAGCAATCTAAATTTTTTTCTTTCTCTATTAATAAAGCTGTGTTGCTACTGGATCGCACACAGCTCATATTTTTCTGTTTTATTATGACAAATCGTATTTTGTGACAAAATAAATTTTAATTTTAACAAAATACTCTCTTTTAAATCATTTTTTTAAAGGTGTCTGCCTACCTATTTTGTCTATGCATTGTGTTTAATATTTAATATTTTTTTATTGTATCTGTACGTAAAATATTGATACCTGGTAATCCTTGTGTGATATTATTTTACTAATTTTTGTATTTATTTTGTGGTTTGTATTGCTAAAAAAAACTTTCTTCTTTTTCTTCCAATAGCAACACACATTCAACTCCACGCAAAACAAGCAAAATTGACAGCCATGTACACAAACAATCCACTTAACTACTTAACACAACAACCTGCACCCAGCAGGCTTAAAAAGCAAACAATCTTTCACAACAACAACTACACAACAAACATTCCAACAGACATACACAAAAAAACATACAAAGCACTAAAACAACAAATCCATACAAACGCAGTCACAAACCATATTAACAAAACTCCAATAAACCCAATACTTCAAACAAAAGCACCAGCAATAAGCAACGAGGAAGAAAATCTTTCTCGCGGGGTCAGGAGAACACTCGCCCTACTCAGGGCGGGAAAATGTTCTTTCCTCTACTCTTACCTACACAAAATCAATCCCACACGATACGCATCATCAAACTGCCGGCTATGCAAAACACAAACACACACAACACAACATCTTTTCACATGCACACATATTAACACGACCTAGGGACCAGAGGACCCTTGAGCGAACCCCGCAGCGGTTGCTGATCTCCTCTGAGAGTGGGAAGAGGGGGTGAGCAAGCCGAGGAGCGTGTCGGAGGGAACCGACTAGGGTTGAACGAAACTCTGGTTACTGGCAAACGACAACAACACTGAGAAAAAAAATTGTATTACACCTCAAATTAATTCTCAACTTTTAACGAGTTATTAACATCACTTGGTTATTTCCAATGTGTTTTTTAATACACCATTTTTCAAAAGAAAACATTTCTGCTGGACGGATATTAATAAAACCTAGTAGAATTCATGCTACGTACCAAAAAACCTAAATTTTATATTTGGTTCAATCCCAAAAAGTATTAAATGAATAATGGCATTTTTAAAACATCATATTCCACAAATAGTGTTTGGTGTTTGGTTTATGGTGTGTTTTAGAACATTTTTATAATTGCGAAATGTAAAATTTAAAGAAGTGAAATGTCTTTTTATACTTAGTTCACTTCTTTTTAAAAGTTAAACTTTGACTAAACCGAAATGCCACGAGGTAGCGACAAATCAAAAAACAAACTTGTTGTTGTTTTAGCAAAACCCCTTAAAACCTTGTTTTAAAATAATATAGCGTGTTCCAAACGGCCTTAAAATTTTGATAATACTTTGAAACTGCAAATTTACCTTAATTTCGGTCCACAAATAAGCAAATTCTCATTTTGGAGAACTGCCAACCAGTTCATTTATAATTATTTGGAATGGCTTAAACATTACTGAAATTTACAAAATCTTCTTACAAATGAGAATTAAGTGCTGTTTATTTAATTTTTATTTAAAATTATATCAATTATTTATAATCTGTTTATTTTTTAAAAAATATTCGCAATCCATTCTTTTTTATTGCATTATTGTTATAATTCTTGCAAATCAAAAAATAAAAAATAAAATTAACATTATTAAAAAAGCAAATTGCAAATCGACTTATCATTGTAGGAAAAAGCGAAAAATAAAACGGTCATTTTTCAAATTAATATCTGTTTACGAAATTTATGCAAAAAACCCACGGCTTGTTGGATTTGTCGCTTCCAGATAGCCTTTGGGTTTAGCTAATAGATAATACCAAAATAGAAGCAAACAAAAAAACACACCAACTATAAAAAACAAATTAAATTTTGTTTGAAAATGGCGGTACTCATTTAATACTTTTTTGAATTAAACCCAATTTAAAACTCAGACTTTTTGGTATCCTAGCATGATTTCTTTTAAGTTTTATTAATATCTGTTTAGTAAAATTTTTTTTTGAAAAATGGTGTATAAAAAACAACATTGGAAATAACCAAGCGGTATTCTTAATAATAACTCGTTAACCGTTGGGAATTAATTTTTGGTATAATACAATTTTTTTCTTAGTGTGACTCAATACATCGATCACTATTAATTAAAAAGCAAAATAAAATGCACCATGAATTAGTAAATTTTTTAAATGTTTCAGTTAGTTACCAAATTTTTTAACCAAAATATGTCATTCCAACCATAAAAAAACACAAACTATAGATTACGCACAATTCTAGATTATCATGGATTAACCCAGAAAAAATAAAGCTTATTTTTATTTTACGGTTTGTTACTAAAAAGTTTTGCCCAAATTAGTTGCTACTAACGATTTGTATTTTGTTTATTTTTGAGTGAAAAATTATAAGGCTTAATTTATCGCAGTTGTTTTTTAATTTGTATATACATTTCAAACTCCAAAGAAATATAGCACAAGAAATTTTTTTTGACAGAATTTGACAAATTTGACAAATTTTTTTTGAAAGAGTTGACATAAGTCAACTCTTTCTGACTATTATCACGTCTCAAACTTTAAACATAATTTTGTTTTTTACGTCTCAGTGTTTATGAGAATCCGGGAGCCTAGAGTACGAGAAGTGAAGCTGGTAAATTCATAATACAAAAAATCCATTACTATATTTAATTTAGTATTCTTTTTTTCTGCGTTTAAAACAGGGTTTTTCGCTAAAACAATTAGAAAAGGTTAAAGCAAAATTATGCGTTATTCCCAGTTACAGGCAATGAAATTCCAACGTGTTGGATGTGCGCCGCCAAATCTGCCGCCAAACTGCCGCCGAATAGTCGCCAAACCACCACTATTTAAAAACTAAGGTTTTAACTCAATTATTATATGTAATTAAATAATATTAATCTCATATTTACATTTTTAAACAATTTTTATAGCACAAAAAACTGTTAATCTTTTTCTTTCTTCAACAAAAAATTGAAAACAACACCGAGTTGTTTTTCTTCACGAAGATCTCCTTTTAGAAAGCAGCTGAGCCAACTATAGCCTATTGCGCCGGTGGGGCATTTCGCTCCAGCAGCATAGCTATCAATATAAAGAAAGCAGTTACCAATTTTCAGCTCGCGCCGCGCGATCTTTTCAGCGCGCAATATAGGCAACCTCGATTTTACTCGACCTTTTTTAAGGTTAAGCCTATGCGATCGTAAGCCTAAGCGAAGCCTTAAAAAACAACCTAAACTTTAACAAATAGCTGGGCGAAGAAAGTTAAGGTTGTTTGCTAGGCTTTGCTTAGGCTTAGTAACGCATAAATTTAACTTTAAAAAAGTCGAGTAAAACCAATTTTATATTTATAACACATTTTTGTAAGTTTTAAAGTTAGAAAAATAAACTATGAATTAGTTTACATCCGTCTAGCGA
>JASAMX010007527.1:0-25205 GCA_030248175.1 Microlaimidae sp. YZB2_3 | reverse complement strand
CAATCCGACGGAATTGAATGTGTTAAAGATTCATCAGACGATGCAATAAAATTTTAAAAAAATTTTGCGGTTTTAACTTTTTTTCTGGAAAAAAATAAATTTGTGGTTCCAACTTTTTCTCCAAAAATTTGTGCGTAAAGAATTAAGCTATTATGGTTTTAAAACCGAAACATTAATTATTTATATGCAAGTCATTTATGTGAGTACAGTACATAGCTGAGTGATATGTCTGCTAACGATGGATAAGTGATCTGTTTAAGTGACTAAATAACAATTTCAAAACTTTTTTTGCCAGTGCATTGTGTTTTTAAATAATCATAATTCCAATAATTTGGTAATTTTAACAATTTTCAAAATTGTTACTTTATCAATAAGAAGGCAGGAATTATCAGTTTATTAAAATCGGCGTTTTTTATGGCTAAAAATGTACAGTTAAAAAGCCCAAATACTATATGTTATTGATTGAAAGTTGAAACTGCAGGTAATGAATTTTGATTTGAAGTTTTAATGCACGTTTATTGAAATTTAATGTTTGCGATTGTATTTAAATTTTAAGTTTAATTAAAAGATTGTGGAGTATTTTTAGTAAAACTAAAGTGTAAGTTTTTTATAGTAGTTTCAATTTAGTTTTTATGTTGAAAAATTTTCTACAGCTGTTTTTGTGTGACAATGACAAGTTTTATTTATTGTTTTTGCGATATATTTTATTTATTTTCAACTAGTTTTCCATAACTATTGTGTTTTAAAAATTTTAGCTTCATGTTCACAATAAAAGTTATATTAAAACGTATGTAATAATTTTGTTGTGTTGACGCTCAAATAACGAATTTTGAAAAAAAAAAGTTTACAAGAGAAATTAGATGAGTTTTCAGAAGAGAGACAGTCGCGAGACAGGACAATCCTGACACACAACGGTCCTTAAACACAACGGTTCCAAAATAAAATGGTCCCAAGACGTGACAGTCTCAAGACAAGACGGTCCTGAAACACAATGGTACCAAGACAGCTAATATTTTTAAAAAAATAGCTAATATTTTTTGAGCAATTTTTTAGAAACTTAAAAAATTATTTAAAACATATTAAAAACGTCAACAAAACGCTTAAAAAAATAGAAAAAGTTAGAACATTTTTAAGTTGAATAAACTGCAAAATATTTATTTAAAAGGAGCTCTGGAGCTTCCTTCTTTTTGAACGATCTGAGCTCTGGCCGGAGCAAGATTTTTAAGGGCAGAAACCTTACTGGCAAAAGCAGACATTGGATTTTATTTTCAGGTATCAAACGGAAATGCTCACAATTCTGTTTAATTATTTTACAACTTGCCATTAATTACATATCGTGAAAATCCAATGATAAAACACATTCTCTAAGCTACAAAAGAAAATAATTTTGAAAATTAATTTTAATTCTTATTACTAGTTTTAACCATGCTTTAAAAAAAGTTTTAAGTGCATTTAAACAATTTTATAATTATTGAATGCATTAATATTAAATAAACGCAATGCTGTGGTGTTGAAAATCTTTATTCCTTTTCGTTTTTGCCCATATTACTTATTATTATTCCAAGGGGTCGTTTATTAAGGGAGAACGCCTGGCGCCCCTTTTCCTTGCTCCCCAAGATATTTTGTTCATAAAAAAAAGGAGGACTCGCTTCAATTCCGAGCAACTCCAGATAAAACGGGAAACAAAGGAGTTTCCACGGTAACCCACGGGGCGAAACTTTAAAGAGCGACAAATTCACGGGAATCGGATTCCCGTGGTATCCTGCTACGGGATTTCTTCCAACAGGTGAGACGCGTGGAAGGGAGTAATCCTACATGATTTCAGCGCACATTTTTACTAAACACTCTTCATTTAACAAGCAAAAAAATAAAAAATTCAAAAAAAAAATTTTTACCTCCCAAATTTTTTTTTATTTTATTTTTTTTTTTATTTTTTCCGCGCTGCCGGGAGAAAAATCCCTTTTTCCGCCAAACATTTTTCTTTTTTTTTCTTTATTCACCCTCCTGAAGGGGGAAAAAAAAATGTGTTGTAACGTTACCAAATAAAGATTGGTTTGATTTAAAGAAAAAAAAAATCCCCCCTTTTATCTATCTTTCCTTCATTTTTTTTTTTAGCAAAAAAATGCGTATTTCACACTTAAAAAAAAATAAATAAAGTGTTACAAAAACCCAAACGCCCCAGCAGAAAGTTTTACACACTTCAAACTAAGGATTTAAAGTCAGTGCACACACGAGCAATTTCTGCCATCTTGATAACATAGAAATCATCAGCGCCTTTGGAGTTTTTTTGCGAAGTAATTTTGTTTTAACAATATTAAAGAATTTCCAATATTTCGAACAAAATATCCTTGCAAATTTGTTATATTTAGAACAAAATCAAACGAAACGTCCCGTTATAAACTTTAAAACTCTAAAAACAGTCCGATTATATTGGCCAAACCGGGGTAAACCTACTAGCAGTATTGATTAGATAATCTAGTTTAATGAATTTAATCTGAGATTAAACCTAATCTCAGATTAAATCGTCACTAACTCCAGATTAAATTGTTAATTTATGCAAATTTTAAAACCTCCTCTGGAGGTGGATTAAAAACTGGCAGGTTTTTATCTTGGATTAGTGACGATTTAATCTAAGATTAAGTCTATTAATTATTAACTCTGTTAATCTAGATTATTCAATCAATAATGTTAGTATGTTTACTGTGTGTTGACAATCGCTAATCTCAGATTAATTTTAAGTTGGATTAAACCTTCAGCATACCACCCCTGGGCCCATTATAACTGCAACTTTATATTTTCGCATTAACCATCATTTTTCATTAAACTCAACGGCACTGTAGAAAAGACAGAGTGGTCGCGCCAGCCACGGGCAGAATAATCATAAAAAAATAAATAAAACAATCTAAATGCCCATTGTATTTTGAATTATTTTTATTACGCGGCCTAAAGTCAAAAAAATTACAGATAAAGTGAGATTGAATGTTTTGAGTTTCGTTTTAATTTAAACGTTGCAAACTGAGTCAGTTCATTTTGTAATTAACATAAGATGGGCCAAAATCTCTATTATTAATCTATTTGAATATATTAATATAAAAACATAGCTAAAAACATATATTATGACAGATATTAGATTATTTATGATTGAAAAAAAAAAACATTTGTAGTGCTACTAAAAAATTCCTAAATTTTCTAATATGACGAACTTTAGAGGGATGCCTCACTTGACTAACGGGTTTAAACTACACCAATATTCTGTCACTTCTACAGTGCCGTTGAGTTTAATGAAAAATGACGGTTAATGCGAAAATATAAAGTTGCATTTATAATGGGCCCAGGGGTGGTATGCTGAAGGCTTAATCCAACTTAAAATTATTCTGAGATTAGCGATTGTCGACACACACTAAACATACTAACAGTATTGATTGAATAATCTAGGTTAACAGAGTTAATAGACTTAATCTTAGATTAAATCGTCATTAATTTGAGATTAGCAGGAAAAACTCCTGCAAATTTTTAATCCACCTCCGGAGGTGGTTTAAAAATTAGCATAAATTAACAATTTAATCTGGAGTTAGTGACAATTTAGTCTGAGATTAGGTTTAATCTCAGATTAAATTCGTCAAACTAGATAATCTAATCAATACTGCTAGTATGTTTACTGTGTGTCAACAATCGCTAATTTCAAATTAACTTTAAATCGGATTAAACCTTCAGCATACCACCCCAGGAGTGGTATGCTAAAGGTTTAATCCAACTTAAAGTTAATCTGAGATTGGCGATTATCGACAAACACTAAACATACTAACATTATTGATTCAATAATCTAGGTTAAGGCGTTAATAGACTTAATCTCATTAAATCTTCACTAATCCAAGATAAAAACCTGCCAGTTTTTAATCCACCTCCAGAGGGGGTTTAAAAATTTGCATAAATTAACAATTTAATCTGGGGTCCTATGCTGAAGGTTTAATCTGACTTAAAGTTAATCTGAGATTAGCGATTGTTGACACACAGTAAACATACTAGCAGTATTGATTAGATAATCTAGTTTAACAAATTTAATCTAAGATTAGGTTTAATCTCAGATTAAATCGTCACTAACTTGATATTAAATTGTTAATTTATACAAATTTTTAAACCACCTCCGGAGGTGGATTAAAAATTTGCAGGTTTTTCCCGCTAATCTCCTCCGATTAGTGGCGATTTAATCCGAGATTACGTCTATAAACTCCGTTAACCTGGATTATTCAATCAATACTGTTAGTATATTTAGTGTGTGTCGACAATCGCTAATCTCAGATTAATTTTAAGTAGGATTAAACCTTCAGAATACCACCCCTGGAGTTAATGACGATTTAATCTGAGATTAAACCTAATATCAGATTAAATTAATGATACTGCTAGTACTTTAATGCTACTAATTAATGGTACTTTAATGATACTGCTAGTATGTTTACTGTGTGTGGACAATCACCCCAGATTAACTTTAAACCTTCAGCATATAACCTCAGTTTTGAGGTTGTTTTTATTTTTTTTTTAATTTTTATTATTAGCAAAATGTGACAGTTTTCAGAATAAAAGACTGTTTTACAAACAAAATTGTGCACCGGTTTTAAATATATAACACTAATTGTATGTAATTTTGAGGTTCAAAGTCATAAATTTGACTTTTTTTATTAATTCAAGACTTTTTGTCCAAACTTTCAATTTGCTGCAGAAACTATCATGCCAGAAGCATCATAATGTGTGCACCAAAACTACACATTACATTCCGATTGCAAAGCTGTCCTTTTTTTATAATTTCTAGCCACTGGTCATCTGCAAAAAAACCCAAAAAATAACCTGTTTTGATAAAGGTATGAGAAACCATTACAAGAGTTTTCAATATTTTTTCAAAACCCTAATATTTGTATGTGTGGGATATAACCCCATAGCCTTTCTTAAACCCCGGTTAAAAACTGTCATCATGGGTGGCGCCGGAGCACCACGGGGCGATTTAGCCCCGTGGCGCCGCGCCAACCATAATTAGAGAACGTGGGTAAATTTTGAAATTCAAAACCTTCTTCTTCTTTTTCTTCTTCTTCTTATTATTATTATTATTCCAACGCTCATTTCTTAAAAACGATATTCCTCATTCGTTACTGATTGATCAAAAATAAACATGGGCTCATTAGAAAGAAGAAGGAATTATGCAACTTTCTTAGGAAGCACTTTTTTCATTTAGGTCCTTGTTATCGATTTATTGATCAAAATAAAAAAAAATGAAAAATAGACAAATAAAACCTCCCAACCGCACAATAACAGCCTTTTGGCAACAATAAGGATTGTACAGAGCAGACAACCAACATCCCCTCATAAAAACCGCACAAAAATAGCAGACCAGTTTTAATTGGTGGCAGAAACGGCACCAGTTTCCAGCGCCATCTGCTTCAACCGCGCGGAAAACGGCAAAAACAACAGAGTACTTTTTTTAATTCTTGCATTACTGATGACAAAACTAATTCAAAGTTTTATTTATTAAAAAATAATAATAAGCGTCGTGGCGCGGGAGCGCCACGCGCCGGTAATCATCGGTGGTGCGGGGTGCCAACTGCAATTTAACCCACGGCACCGCGCCTACGTGAGTAAATTTTGTTATTCATGTTCATTATCTTATTATTATTTTTATTATTATTATTATTTTTACTTTAAAAATTATAATTGCAATCATTGGCGCACGGCATCGCGCCAATTATATTTAGAGAACGTAGGTAAACTTTGTCTGGAGCGCAACTGCACCGCACTAACTATAATTAAACAACGTGGGTTAATTTTGTAATTTAAATTCATCTTCTTCTTATTATTATTTTTTATTTTATCTCGGCAACGGAATGATTATAAGCATATGTCATTGCGCAGCTAAAACTATAGTTTATTAGGCTATTTTTTAATTTAATTCAAAAAAAGTGGTAGACTAGCCTTGAAAAATGCTATAATAATAGAGCAGGAAAAAGGGGCGATTTTTCCCTGGGCGTATGTTTAGACAGAAAAGATGTAGACTAGTCTGAGATGGACATTATGTGGACTATAGGAAATTTGCATTTGGTTTTGCCAGCTGCTCACTAAATAAAAATTTCTACAATATGATAATGATTTGTTTATACATTGATCTACTCACACAGCACTGTTGCATTTTTTTAGTTTGATGAAATGCCAATTGAAAAAATCATACTCACAGCAATCTTTGACAAGTGCAAAATCGCCACTTTTTCAAATTTATAGTTGTTTCTTACACATACAAATATAACCTTCTAATTGAAAAAGTGGCGATTTCGCGCTTGTCAAAGATTGCTGTGAGTATGATTTTTTCAATTGACATTTCATCAAACTAAAAAAATGCAACAGCGTGTGTGAGTAGATCAATGTATAAACAAATCATTATCATACCGTAGAAATTTTTATTTAGTGAGCAGCTGGCAAAACCAAATGCAAATTTCCTATAGTCCACATAATGTCCATCTCAGACTAGTCTACATCTTTTCTGTCTAAACATATGCCCGGGGAAAAATCGCCCCTTTTTCCTGCTCTATTATTAGAGCATTTTTCAAGGCTAGTTTTATAAGTCCTAAATGGGCATTTTTCAGGTTAAAAACTACCTTAAAATGGGTTAAAAGTATTATTAAAAAGATCGTAAAATTGTATTAAATAATGTTAAAACATTCATTTTAACATTCGTTTCATTGTTAAATGGATTATTCCTCTCACTTCTCCCTCAGAGTCGGTTCTGTAGCCGTGTAGCCGTCTTGAGCCGTTATGTGTGAAAACTCAAGGCGGCTGTGTGTGTCTTCACATCACACACACGCGCTCTCAATCCAAGTGGTGTGCTACAGGCTATAAAAATCCAAAGGCACAACGCTCTCTCCCTTCTGTCTGGGCCGGTGTTTTTTCACTGCGAATTCGCCAATGGGCGGCGTTGGCGGCGGCATCGCCACGTGGTGGGGGAGGAAATGTGGCACTGGTTATTTTTTACCTAAACAGGTTATTTTTTACCTAAATTTTACAAGAAATGTTGCACTTGTGACTTTACACGCGCAAGCTATTTTCTGTGCACACAATAAAAATTTTCTCGCATAGCAAAACTTGTTTTTTTGTCTATTTTACTAAATCGCTTAGTGCAAAAAAATTAGCAGAAAATGATGATTAAATTCGATATTTAAATTCGATTATGTGTGAGTAGAACGGTTTATTCTACAACTGGACATATTTGCTTGGGTTATATATTTTTGCGTTTATTTTTAGGTGAATATTTGAAATTGTTTTCAAATTTTGGTACGTAAAAAAATTTAAGCTAGTCTAGGCTTTATTTTAGAAGTTTTAAGTTTATTGTAAATCTGCACTATAGTATTTATAAAATTCACAAATACCTGTGGAGTCATTCCAGTTTTTTTGAACGCAATATTTTGTATCCACCCAAAAAACACCAAACCTGAATTTTTAAAACAAAAAGTTAATAATGAACTATTTAATTTGAAAAAAAAGTTCTTAAATGCTCAATAAGAGTAATACTAACTAATTTTTAAATAAAATATTTTGCTTGAAACTTGTGCGAAACCGATACTATTTTTGGGTGCACAAATTTTTAACAGTGTTAGCATTTTACAGTGCATATTGCAACCTTCCTTCCACTTTTGCAAGTAAATGCGCTGCACGAAAAAAACAAGTATTGACTGCAAAAAAAAATCTCTGCCCAAGAAATCAGTGGTAATTGCACAGAAATTTGCGTGCGTTTGAAATGTTGCAATTTTTCTCGCATAATTTAATTCAAAAACCTAGTATATAATCCAAAATTTTCTTGAGTTATATTATGTTTTTGATAAATCTCGAAAAATTATAAAAAGTAGTGGAAAATCACAAAATTATAATTATAATTACAATTATAATTAATATTATAATTATAATTACATTGAGAAAGTTTATGTGACGTTAATTTTATAATTTTTCCCTAAAATTAAATAATTTGATTAAAATCATTAAAACATACAACTTGAAAAAGCAAAAATACAAGTAGTCTCAAGTACTTGCAATATAATATTTTATTTTTACAATTTAAAAAAGTGTTTTTAATTCACAAAAATTGACAATAACATTTTAAAAATGTTCTGATATTTTAAAATAAAGAAAAGGTGCGTTTTAATCCTTTTTATATGTTTAAACTAAAAAATTTTTGAATAGTGGTGTGTATGAAAATTGAGCAAAAGTGCTTCTTCAAAATAACATTCAAGACTATTTAACAGTATTTTTAACTTTTACGGTTATATTTTGCCAATTAGGTACCAACGTATTTAATTTAAAATATTTTATTATAAAGAGATTTCATTATTGTTAAATAGTTTTGTTAATTGTACCCAGTTTTGATTTTAATTTCTTAACCACGTTTTGCTTTACTGATCAAAACATACTCCCTGTATAAAAGTACTTTAACTCCTGGGGCCTATTTCATAAAGACGTTTGTAAATTTTCATTTTACAAATCCGGGTCTATTTTTTTGTAAATTACATGATAGAGGATATAGGACACGGCAGGTCAGTGGAGATGAAATGACGTGGCTGGGAACAATCAGCGCAGAGCAGTGCGCGGAGATTCTTCACCTGGATTACAAGTCAAACAACCTATATCGTGTATTTTACAAAAAATATGCGGAGATTTGTAAAATTAGAATCTACAATTTTTTATGAAACAGGCCCCTGCTCTATTTGTAAAGCATTCTTTAAAAGTAACATAAATGGTTTGGTCTATTTGTTAAGCATTTTTTAAAAGTAACATGAATGGTTTGCAATTAAGTATAATATTGCTTTAAACAAGAATATACTGCTAATAATTATATGTAAAAATGTACATATTATGTAAATAATATAATAATTTAGGTTCAAAAAATAAATATCAAAATAAAAAAATTATTCTGCTTAAAAAAACTTTTGTGTAATAAATAATAAGTTTTTTACTCACAAAGTGCTTAAATTCTAAAATGTCACTATTAATTACCTAAACCAAATAATTAACAGTAAAAAATTTGATTTTTTATTTGAAAAAATGATCAAAATTACAACTTCTGCGGTAAAATTTTCTACCACGGCCCCGGCCCTGGCTGGGTAAATCCAAATTTTTTTACGCCCGCCCCGGCCTTGGCATCAGCAAAAACCCTGCCTGGGTCGATTCCTAGTTCCAAAATAGAAAGATCTGGAATTAGAGTTGTGGATTGGACCTACAACGAACCTCAGTCAGGCAAAGGTCCAAATGATCATTTGGCTGCCCACAAAAAAAGGAAAGTGCATCTATATGTTGATGAGGGAAATGACGTCACCACTGCTTATAAATTTATTAAAGCAGAATCTTCATATAGAGTGGCATTTAAAGGTCTTTCATTGTATGTTGGTACAGTGTTTGGAGAATCAACTTTCATCCAAGACGTTCAATGCAAAAAAAGGTTCTATTCCTGGTGTGTCCAAATACTTTGATTTTTATTTCAGACAGACTTACAAATAAGATCATGGCGCCATTGAGCAATCGGTTATGGTAAGTTAACATTAATACCACAAAGATATTGGTTGGGAAAGGAGAGTCAATATAGGTTTGAAGAGCATGGCTGCTATCATGAATAACTTCACAATGAACCCTTAAACACAGATATATTATGGAAACCAGTGAGTCATGTCCAAGACAAAGAAAAAAGTGATAAAAAAGTGTTGATAAACCCCAAACACATCAGATTTTCAGAAAACACTTCTAAAGAAGTCTATAGTTTCCTGTGGAAGGATGTGTTCAAATGTACAGACAACACAAATGTTGGTTTAGTCATATAAAAATATTAAGACATGTAATGAAGCTTCCAGATATAAGGAAACACTAAAAGGTGACCAAACTTCACTAAAGTCTGTTTTCTACTCAATTTAGCCCGTTTGTGACAGTCTTGACACAGAAAGTAGTGAAGTCATTGAGCTAAAACTTGCTGAGGGATTTGTACTTATTAAAAGGAAGCCTTGTGTCACCTTTACTTCTGAGCAAAAAGATTTTTTAATTGACAAATTTAATCAAGGACAAAACACTGAACACAATTTTGATCCTCCACAGGTGTAGAAAGAAATGAAAGTTGCTAAATTAAACAATGATTAGTATCGTTTAACACCAAAGAATACCTAAATACTGGATAAATAGAATCTTTTTTTGGTCGATACTAATAAAAGATAAAGTCAAAAATATTTCCAAGACAAATGGCAACTTGAAATTGAAACTATGAAAAAATGGTATCTAACAAGGTAATCTGTGTAAATAATGATGAGTTTATAGAAACAATTAGCTCCTAAGAAGATTCATTTCTGGAAAATGTTGCTAATGCTAATGCTACTGACTAATTCTAATATTGATAATATAATTTCCATTAAAATTTTAGTCTATTTATATTGAAATACAGTAGTATATTCTTAGTTTTTACCAATATAATAGAATGCAATTATTGTCTAATGAACAAATTTTTAAGCGGTTTCAAATGTTTTTATCAATATTGATGTTTTATTGCAACTTTGAATTACAAAATTATGTAAAATGATTGTTGTATTTAAAACCAGTGCAAAATTTTGTCACTAAAACATCTACTAGTTATGAAAAATTTAAAATTTGTAAAGTGTCACATTTTGAAATAATAATAATAAAAAATAAAAAAATAAAAAAAACTGGGGCCACATTAAATAAAACTCTAAGTTTTCATATTCGACATTATTAGTTTCTTTCAGTTTGTTTTTACACCACAACAAATGAGATCTTTGGTACGAAAATTGTGTCTAAACATTGGACATTGTGTTAATATTACGGTTTTAAGAAAATAATGAAATTTTTGGAAAGATCCCTCGTCAAAACGGGTTATTTTTTCTCAGATTTTTTTGCAGATGAGCACTATTACCTGTGGCTAGAAATTATAAAAAAGGACAGCTCGGCAATTGAAATGCAATGTTGTTGTTTTTTTTTTGGTGCACATATTATGATGCTTCTGAGGTGATTTTGATAGTTTGTTGAGGAAATTGAAAGTTTGGTCAAAAAGTCTTGAATTAATAAAAAAAAATCAAATTTATCAGTTTGAACTTCAAAATTAAGTAAAATTAGTGTTATATATTTGAAACCGGTGCACAATTTTGTTACTAAAACAGCTTTTGATTGTAAAAAATTTCAAAATTTTCAAAATGTTTCATTTTGCTAATAATAACAAAATTTAAAAAAAAAACAAAAAAACTGTAAAAGTGGGCCCATTATAAATAAAACTTAAAATTTTCGCATTAGCGATCTTTTTTCATTAATTTTTCATAATTTAAATAAAATTTCTGGAGCGCAAAAATATTTTTTTTAATTTTTGACGTTTTTTGGTAAAAATTAAGATTGCTTGGATTAGCAGATCTCAAAAAAGGGTATTTTTTTAAAGCATATCTACTCCAGACTATCAATACCTAAGGTTAAATTGTGTATAAAGGACAGCTCTGCAATAAACTTTTTCAACATAATGCGTTTTACACAGTGAAATTCCAATACACATTAGGCCAAAAGTTGTAATGAAAATATTATTTTAAATAAAAACTTTTATTAATTTTGCAGTCTAAAATAACGTGTAAACAGCAAAGGCAAGTTATAAATTTAATTGGATTTGTAATAATGTAGTTATTAATGTTTAATTTCATAAAAATGCAAACATAAAAAATAAAAATACGGTCATAACCAAGCACCAAATATATAAGTAGGATTTTACTTAGGAGTCAGCTGATGGTCCGATGATCTAGTGGTTTAAAGTGGTCGGCCTCAGACCGCAAGGTTGGGAGTTCAAATACCAACGAAGTCTCTTCTTCATTTTTTGTAGCTGGAATTTAAACTTATCAGAATTTTATTTCGGAGATTGAATCCTGATGAAACCTCTTTTTCAATTTTTGTACCGGGATGTATAAATTATAATTAGTTTTTTTTTCTTTTTTGGTAGATAGAATATAGCAGCATAATACTTACTTGGTGTCTTGTTTATTGAAAAAATTATTTACCAAAAGATTAATTACATATAAAATTCACAACAATAATGCAAAACAATATTTTTTGGGGGATTTTTAATTAAAAAATCAACCATATTATTGTATCAAAAGAAATGAAACAATAGACTCCAAAAAGCTTTTTACATTACAGCACTTTGGTTTTAATTTTGTGCCTATGGACTAGTTCGGAATAAGCGTCTTTTACTGTGCGAGAGAAGGTACAAAAAGAAAAAAATAAAATTTTAAAAAATCTTAGCTTTCTTAGTTTATTAAGTTTAAACCTATACTTCATGAAAATTGCTACACAATGATATGTTTCACTACTTTGAAGTGCTGTAATATATCAGTTTGTGCTAAATAAATTTTTGTTTTTTAATTAAACGTCACAATAATTTAAAATAACCACTAAACTAGTATTTTTCTGAACAGTGATTTTGAATTAGTAAAAATAAAGACAAAATTTGTGCTTTTAAACTAATTTTAAACCTAACTAACTAACATACGTTTTTTATTGTTTTGCTTGTAAAAATATTCAAAATTTAAAAACTAATTTTAAAAAGTCCATTCCAAACTTTTAATTTTCTGTTTTAATTTAAAGTTTCTGTAATTGAAACATTAAAAAACTGGAAACCAAGCGCGCCAACAGCGTCATACCTACGAAGCGGAAAAAAACTAAAAATCCCCAAAAACTGTTTTTCCTTTTGCAATATTTAAAAAGTATTTAAGAAATTTTAAAGGGAAGGGGTCGAGATTTGGAACCTATAAATATTTGGAATAATTTAAACCGTAAAATGTACTAGTCGCTCGCTGTTTCTCAATTTTCTCTCTACATATGATTGGCGCTAGTAGTTATTGTACCCTCTTTCTAACACTAAAAAACCCTTATTCGGAACTAGTCTATAGCAAAATATCTACATCAAAAATACAGTATCTACATTAATCACTAGCAGGTTCATTTTCTTTCTTATTTTATTAATACCAATCAATAATCAATTAATTTGTTTGTTTTCAATATCTAAAAAGATGAATTTTTTTTATTAAATTCAATTTTGATAAGTAATAACATTTTGATAAGTTTAAATAACATTTTGATAAGTTTAAATTCCCAGGTACAAAATATGAAAAGAGACTTCATTGGGATTTGAACTCCCGACCTTGTAGTCTGAGGTCGACCACCTCAAATCACTAGACCATCCGAGCATCCGCTGACTCTGGAGTAAAATCCTAATTATATATTCCGTGTTCGGTTATGATCGTAATTTTATTTTTTGTGTTCCCATTTTTACAAGATTAAACAATAATAGCTACATCATTACAAATCCAATCAAGTTTTATATTTTGCCTTTAGTGTTTACGCGTTATTTTACACTGCAAAATTAATGGAAGTTTTCATTTAAATATTATTTTAATTTCAACTTTGGAATTGAAATTCTTTTGGAACTATTGGAAAAACTATTGGAATTCTGCTGTGTAAAAAACCTTATGTCGAAATAGTCAATTGAACTTTGGGTTGGTGTTTAAGTTAATTTTCCTACAGCAAAGAACATTTCATTTTTTTTGAATTTTAATAAAAAATTGGTAAAATCAACCCAAAATCTTTCAAAAATTATAAAAAATAACAATTTTTTTGAAGTTTTTGGGTAATTTTGCATATATATTGACAATTCAAATCCAGTAGTGGTTTAACACCGGCATATTATTTATGATAAATAAAAACAATTTGCAGTGCTAATAAATTCCAAAATTTTCTGACTTTAGGGGTGTGCCTTACTTGCTTAACGGACTTAAATTGGACTAAAACTAGGCTCATTGATACACACTAGATCTGAATTAAAAATACATCGATTTGAGCCCAAATGCTTACAGTCGACTTTTTGCTTGTCAAATAGGCCCAACAGAACATGACTCTTAACTCAGCGGTATTTGAAGGAAGAAACAAACGTTCGCATGTAAGGGTAGAAACCACTGCACCTTTGTGCCTTCTTTCCGCAGTCTAAAATTGGCCCTTATAGTAGCACAATATGCTTGAAATTGAAAAGTATTAAAATAATTTTTAGGCGGATAAAACAATTGACGTAAGATTTTTTAAACAAAAAAATATTACTGTTACTTATGAAAGTAACAAATTTAGAAATTTCCATACAAAAGAATGACAATATACAAATTTCAAAATAAATTACTTATAAAAATGATTAAAAATTAAAAAAAAACTTAGTTTGGATGTTAAATACAATAAACCCAAAGCATCAGGAATAAATTCCCAAGATACAAGAAACAGTCTAAGCTATTTCTTATACTGAAACCCAAGCACCCAGCATCTTGGGGTAAACGGGATTTTTATAAAAATAAACTGGAAATTAAGTTGTATAAAACTATTTAATTTTATATTATTAGTATGAATGCAACATAGCAAATGAGCTAGTGGGTCCAATTTAAAAAAATAGTACTATATAACAAATTAATTAATTTGATAAAAGAAAGTGACAAAAAATAACAAATTATATTTGTAAATTATTATTAATTTTAAGAATTTTAGCTTGCATGCTTAGTAAGATGCACCCAAACAACAGAAAAAAATTAAGGAATAAAATGTACGAAAAACAGCTGACGCCATTTTTTATACTGATAACCAGTAGTACCTTATGATAATCCGGAAAGTTTTATTTAGTAAATATTTTTGATAATTAAGTGGCTGTAATCTTTTTTGTGAATAATTTTAAATTTTGTATTAAAAGGTTTATAGTTAGGAATGTATTTTTCTATCTGATTTTCAAGTTCCTTATCGTTATATGCAAGACTATGAAAGATTTTGCAAAGTGTCTTTATGTTTATTTTGATAATCAGTGGCATGGGAGCAAATCTGTCCTGTTCTTATGAATTGCGATTAAAAATTATTGTAGGGTAGCTGACTTAATTCCGGCCACTTTTTTATTTTTTTGAATATTTTTTCTGGCTCTTCTAATTAAAACTGGTCCAAAAATCAAACGACAATTATTTTTGTTAATCCAGTGCAAAATTTTGAAATTTCTGTAACACTTAAAATTTTTAATAGTGGCCGAAATTAAGGCGCGCGCCATTAACTTCGGCCACCTAGAAAAAACTGTCTATAACTATTGCTAAAACCAACGATACATATTTTTAAAGATTGCAAGTTTATCCTTAAGTATTATTCTTGGTACATATAACTTAATTTTTTCCCGTTTTCAAACCTTTATAGCTATTAGCAAGACTTTAAATAATTATGTTGTACCTTAAAAAACATAGGTTTTAATAACATGTTTTTTTGTTGAATTCTTTTTTGTGTAAAAGAATAATTCAGCATCAAATGGCTTTTGTTACAGCCAGCAACGTTAAAGAAAGCCTGGTAAAAAGTTTATTCCACTCTATTGAATAAAAAAACACAAAAAACAATACAGAACCCAAAAATTTCAACTTTAAGGGTAAACAAGCCGTTAAAAAAGTTAAGGAGTGGTATAATTACACACTAATCTTTGCCTATCTTTGATGTTTCATATCTGACTCCAATCCTCCACCAAGACAATAACCTGAGTTTTTTTTTACTGAATTTCAATAATTTTTAAAAATTCATATACTGGTTTATTGATTGTTCAAACCCAGCCAATTAGGAGTTGGATTACTTTGGCCCCCAAGGATGTTTATTCCGTAATTCTTATGAATGCATACCTCCGTCAAAGGAAATATACCAACATTTTTACTGTGTTTTAATTTACTTTCACAAATTTTTGAAGCATTGATACTCTATATCGTAATAAGTGCAATTTGGAACCCTTATTTACAAAAAGATATAAACTTTTTGGAAAAAGTGCAATAAAATTTCACTAGGAGACTGTTTTATAAACGCAAGTTGTTACCTGTTGGTTATGAACAAAGACTGGATTACCTAGGTTTGGAAAGCTTAAAACATTTAAAACACTTATAACAACATAGCTTAAACAATTGGCAAGCCAATGATTTTTTTAAATTTAACCTGCAGCCCGCCTGTGGTCACCCCTTTTAATTGGCTGTTGAAGAAATTTGAATTAATGCAAGGAAATGTTCTTTTGCAAATAGGGTGGTTACACCTTTGAACAATCTAAAGTGACTGTCGCTTCTTTGGATGCATTCAAGAAAAATTTTAAAACCGACTCAAATAAGCGCTTTTTTGAGCCTTTAAATTTATTTCAGATAGCTATCTTGATATTTTTTTAGAATTATAGATTATGTTGGCGGCAATTAAGTCGCAAATTTAATATTGTTGTTGATAAGTGGTGGATTGGGTGGGGAAACCCAAGTGAAATTGATATTTACTATATTTACTATATGTTGTTTATGACATAAATATAGTAAATATATATAGTTATATAAACATAGTAATATAAATACAAAATATAGTAATATAAATATAGGAATATCGTAAATACATTCACTATATTTATTATATTCACTAAATACTTGCTTGGTTTCAAAATAAGAAATAACTTAAGCGGTTTCTTGTACGTCATCTCTGAAATTTATTCAATTTAATAGTTTTATACAACTTAATTTTCATTTTTTTTTAAAAAATCCCGTTTACCTCAAGATACCGGTTGCTTAGGTTTCAGTATAAGAAATAGCTTAGACTCTTTCCTATATCTTGGGAATTTATTCCGGTTGCTTTGGGTACATTGTATTTAACATCTAAACTAAGTGTTTTAATTGTTAATAATTTTTATAATTAATTCATTTTGAAATTTGTACATTGTCATTCTTTTGTACGGAAATTTCTAAATTTGTTACTTTCATAAGTAACAGTAATAATTTGTTTTCTTTAAAATATTTTTACGTCGGTTGTTATATGCGCCTAAAAATTATTTTAATACTTTTCAATTTCACGCTAATTGTGTTATTATAAGGGCCAATTTTAGACTGAGGAAATGAGACACAGTGGCGCTGTGGTTACTGCTCTTACCTGTCAGCGTTTATTTCATTTGTTCAATCCTGATGAGTTAAAAGTCATGTTCTCTAAGTCATGAATTTTTTTTTTTGACCTATTTGACAGGCAAACAATCGACTATGTGCATTTGGGCTCAAATCGATATATTTTTTAATTCAGATCTTGGATGCATCAATGAGCCTAGTCCAATTTAGGCCCGTTAGTCAGGTGAGGCACCCCCCACCTAGAGTTTGGAAAGGCCATATCAAAATTTTTTTGAACTTTAAGAAATGCAAATCGTTTTTTTCTACCATAAATAATATGACGGTGTTACACCAGATGTATTTTTATAAGGCGTTTTATTAAAACGTCTGTATTTCTCATTAAAAAAGGTACATAATCATTGGTGGTTTTCCACACTAGTGGAAGAAGGCCCCGAAGCTAGCACCATGTTCTCAAAGACAAAATCACATTCCTGTCTTTCAACGTAGGTCGGGTCTGCCGCTGATTCCTCTGTTTGGCGTGCAGAGGAGGACGGGAACACGGTAGCGACGTTAGAAGTCGATGGGCCACCCTCGAGGTGATAGACTGGCTCAAAATTATATATTTCAGCGTGGTTTTCCACGCTAGTGGGAGGAAGCCGCAAAACTAACACCGTGTTATTGAAGACAGACTCACTTTCCTGTCTTTCAACAAAGCTCGGGTATGCTGCTGATTCTTCTGTTTGACGTACAGAGGAGGTTGGTATCACGGTAGCGGCGGAAGTATTCGGTTGGCCGCCGTCGAGGTGATGGGCCGGCTCAACAGTGGATATTTGAGCTGTTTCGGTGGGTGCGTCGTGATGAGCTGGTTGCTCTGGCAAGAGAGGAGGTATTTGGGTCTCAGTTTCACGGGTGTCTAAGACCATGGGGATATGTGTACACAATATGCTATTTAGAGGAAAGCGTTTCATATTTAACGATTTGAGACACTCGTATGGTAAGAAGAAGGTACCTTAGGGTAGACAGATAAGGTAGAGATCGTAGAAACGAACTAAAGGCACTACGCCGAAGTAGTAAGTAATAGTATGAAATATATCTGAGTTATATGTGATGTGTTAAGACTGCTTTATGGTCTAAAATTAGCCATGATTCATAGGAACCAAAACTAAAATAGACACATAAAGCTGGAATGCTAATACCAACTCATAGGAGTTTAAAAGGTGACACGTGTTTCAGAAAAGACCTCGTCAGGCCAAATATTAACATTCCAAATTGAAATGTACAGTAAGATGTGTGAGTAATGGATTATATACACGACGGTGATGTGTGCGTCGTGAGGGCGGTGATGTGACGAGATGGGAAAGCTGCTAGAAAAGCTGGTAAGAGCTAACTTATTAAACAAGTTTAGCTTTGTGGCTAAGCGGTTGAAAACGTGCCTTGTGAAAGAGCCTAAACTGCACTTTAGTTGAGGTGGCTAGGCATGGCGCGTTAATAGATTGATGAAGGAATGAGTGATGAGCGAAAAGTAACACTATGATGTTTATGGAATAACCTATGTGTGGCTGCTTGAAGACATATTCTTTTGTGCATGGACGAGGAAAAAGAAAGAAAAGATAAGGTAAAACAACCGTGCGGGTGGTTACGGGTAAAGAGCGCAGGTTACTCACTGAAAGATGCAAAGCCGCGCAAGCAAGATCGAACTTTGTATAACAAAGTGCTTAGCGACATCAGTGCTTGGATACCTAAGCGAGAAGAGAGATGGGACTGCCTGGGAGAGCGGGTTGCGCGGGGCGTTGCTACGCGACAAAGGCAGATGCATGCGTAGGCAAGGGAAGGGGTAGAAACATGTGCAGAGGGTGGTAAAACCCAAAAAACTCTGAATATGGGAGAGAGCAGTTGAAAACTAACTGCGGTAGGGATAGTAGGGTACCACAAGTGCCGAGGCTGAATGTGAGCCACAAGCTGAATGTGGGCTAAGGGACGAATATAGACCGAGGCTGAATGTGAGCCTGTTAAGCTGAAGGTAATGAATTACCTTGTGGGTAGACAGCTTAGAGGAGAAAAACGGCAAGGGTAACCACTACTTGGTTGAACACATGTTATGCTATTAAACTGTAATGTGGTAAGAGAATATTATGCGGTTTTTATGTGATGTAATGCCGATCCTGTCGGCCATATTGTGTAGCTATCTCAATGAATATTAGAGTTAAACTCTAAATCTGTATTTTTGACAGAAAAAAAATTTTTTTAAAAGACTTTTTGGCCGAAAAAACACTCTCCCAAACGAATAAACGAGTAGGAGAAATGGATTTAGGAGCGAAAAAAAGAAAGCAAGAAAGACCGTTTAGCAATTGAAAAGATAGAGAAAGTGAATGCCTCCTGTCAACGATTAAGACCCGTGCGCTCGGGTCGTGCTGTTTGAAAAGGGGGCGTGGTCACGTCCCTGATTGGGCGTTTTGATGCTCCTACCCCCTTCTCCCCGATTTGAATTGTGCTATTGGCACACAAGGATATTACGCCATTAGTGTGATTGAATGTTCGAGATGTTGGTAAGTTTTACAACAAGACATTGTTTTAAAGAACTTTATTTGCACCAGGAAATGTTTTGGGTATTTCTTTATGTATTGAAAACTTATTTAAAAGAGAACAATAATTTAATAGAGACGTGGAAAACTTGCTGTTGAGGGCATGTATATAGTTTTGGGACTTATTATTTATATTATTTATAGGTACTATGGCTGGGACATACAGGTGTGAGTGAATTTTTTGGGTGGGATTTGGTGGATTATGTAGACGACAAATAAGGAATAAGTATGGAGGGCTTTATGCCCACGGAATGTGAGGCTTATAAGGCTGTACTTATGACATGTTTTAACGTGTGTTTTACTATGTTCTGGGTGAGTAGCTTATGTTATATATGTTTAAGCGGGTTGTAGAATTTTGGGACGTTTACTAGAAACCGATGTGGGCAATTTTTGGGTGTGTTTATTCAACACATTGGCTTTATGGACGGAATAATGTATTATTTTTCGTGTTTATAGGTTTGGCATTTTGGTGATTTATTGTGCGTAGGGCGGTATCTAAAAAGAACCAGCGGGGTAATAAATAGGTGCGCAGTGTGATAACGATTTTCGGGTAAATAGGCACATGCGGGCGGAAGACAAATGGGCGGTATAACTACGAAAAATAAGGCGTTGTGATTTGCGTGCGTTGTGGTGTCGTGCTGTTTGTGCGCGGTTGACACAGGAGGAGAATGTGCCAGCAGTATGCATATGGGTAAAAAAGTATATATCAATATCCGTTTAAAACGGATTTAGGGAGATGAGGGATACAAACCGTTGCCCAAGGGAAGAAAACCGAAAACCTTTTTCTTAAGGTGGCCGAGAAAATGTTGGTTGTTTAGCGAGCGTGAGCAGCTGGGGAGGATCGGCTGTGACTCGTTGCTGCGTCCTAACGCGCAGCAGGATTGTATTAAGATTTTAACTAAAAGGCACTTGTAATATATCTTGTGAAGATGGTACTCGATTGGTTAATGAGAAGTACCGCATATTTTATTAAACAATATATTAACAAGTCGCACAGTACTTAATAGCAGGACAATAGGTATCGTTTTTATTTTTAATAAGCAATTAATGCAAATGCGGAATTAACAAATGGCACACGTAATATTTAATTTGATTGATTATTGTGACGCACATTTGTTTTTATAAGATCGATTACCGCATGTAGCCATTCAGTGATGATTACCGCGTGTAGCCATTCAGTGAAACGGGAATATGGCACCCACCTAATCATCGCGAATCCCCTGATTCTTTCCCTATATCCCGCCAAGATGTCTGAATACGTTGCTCCTTTTTGACTAGAGCAAATCACTCTCTCTTTTTCTCAAACTGCCGAAAAGTTGCTTTGTTTCACCACCACTCCTTCTCCCTTTTTCTAAAAAAAAAGATACGTTTTCATATCTCCTAAAAAATTTTTTTTATTCCTAAAATACAGATAAAAAGTTTGAAACTCTTTTACCGGTTAGAGAATCAACAAAAAAAAACCGCACGGCCGGCAGGATCGGCCGTCCACAATATAAAAATGCAATCGTTTTTTTAGATTTGTAGCATGTGTGTTACGCTTAACATCGTGTGCACGGCAAAATAGTGGTCACCAAGTGCCATCTTCATATTCAAGCTGTCAACTTTCAAGGTAATAATTACCTTCAGCTTAACGGGGCACATTCAGCCCTGGCCTACATTGGGCCCTTGGCTCACATTCGGCCTCTGGCTCACATTCAGCCTTTACACTTAGGGTACCCTATTTTCTGCCCTCTTGGCTTAATAACCGCCACACTCCCACACATTCGGAGTCTACTAGGTTTAACAAACCCAGTACACACATCCGTAACACACATATCCATTCATATTTACGCTACCTCCACTTTTTAACGAGCCACATCCAATTTACTCAATGCTCGTTTTATTTTTATTTTTACAAAAAGTTGAGTGTTTTTTGTTTTCCTCCCACACGCACACAACATTTCTTCGGATTTTTTGTCTGTTTCCTTTACGCTCAAAAGCTGGTAACAGGTTTTCCTCCTTAATCCTTCAATTGTCATTAAGGTCACATTACCCAGGACCTCAGCCTTTCATTCCATTTTTTCAACCCTAAAAGTGTAACTTTAAATATAGCTGTGCTATATTGGCATATGCTATATAGCACATTGGCAGCGTAAAATACTAAAAAGTCCCGTTTCTTGTTTTTCAACTGGTGTTAGTAATTATTAATTACCTTTTTTATTGGAAGTCAAAAAATACCTTCCAATTTTCAACGCTTTGCATACAAGTCCTGTTCGACATTTATACCATATATTACATTTTCCGTGTAGTACAGTTCTACTCAAGCTGTCACGTACCACACATTTCATTTATTTCACGGAATGTTAATATCTGGCCTGATGAGGTCATGGTATCGAATCACGTGTCGTCTTTAAACTCCTATGAGTTGGTATTAGCATTCCGGCTTTACTTGTCTATTTTGGGGCTGATTCCTATGAATCACGCTCAAATTTAGGCTTTAAAGCTCTTTACATTTAATATAAATAACACTATTTGGTACACCACGCATCCGTTCTGTTCACGCAAAATATAATGCATTTTGCCACAGTTAAAAAATTTTGTGTTTTTAAAACTCCACCAATTTCATATTGTGCATAAAAAATACTTTCTGTATTACTATAGCATTTGCCAAAATATCGTATGTATTTTTTAAAATACACAAACGCGTCGTTTCACCATGAGGAAAACAGAAACCCTCGGTTTTCTTTGTGCATTAGTTAGCACACTAACCGAAAGTACCAGCGGTTGTTAACGGTAAGGTCCTGCTATAATCAGGCTGAGCATTCATCTTCTTCCTCTTCTTTTTCAAAAAAAATAAAAACTTAATGCTTACACCACAATATGCCTGAAAACCTATTAACCGCTCAAAACAATCTAACTTCGCATGGTGCTTATTTGTGAAACAAACCACACCTTTTTTTCCGTGGTACATTTCACGTCTACATATATCAAAAAGTGATTTGCTGCCAAAGAGCTGTGCTAGCTTCGGGGCCTTATTCCACTAGCGTGGAAACCTAAAGAGCGCGGAGCGCTCTTTCCCTTATATTAAATGGGTTAAGTTACTGCGCGGTTAACCGTTGTTGATGGCGTCATCAAAATCAACAAAACCTTTAATAGTTTTTTAGCCAATTAAAAATCTAAACATTTTACATAACTAAAATATTACCCATATTTTTCTGATATTATAAACCTAAAAACTTCTGCTAAACATACCTGAATTTTATACTAATAAGCTTTTTTTGTTTTTTTTTGGGGTCCCCCAAAAATTTTTCCCAGTCGTCAATATTTGGAGATGATTTTTTTCACGTAGATGCTAAATTGCCGCCTCACCTGAATTTTATTCTTGTATATGCTCTATTGCCCATAGTTAAACCTCTGTAAATGTGAAAAACGACTAGTTTTTTTCTAAGTTACGTATTAGGTACTGGGGTATTTGCGTGGCATTTTTTTCCTTACTGAATTACATATTAAGTAACTTTATTCAGTAATACACATTCTATTGTGGTTATTTTTTTGGTTTAAATTATAATTTCTTACCTTTTTATAAAAATTACTAATTTTCAACGGGAAAAGCGAAAAAATATCCTTACCATCAATTATCAGCCATATGGCAACAATAAAAATATCTAAAAAAATAAAATTAAATAAATCTTGGGTGACGTGTGAGCGCTGCGGGATACAATGTTTCAATAGAAGGAAATTTATCAAAATCGAAACAGAAAAAAAGTCTTTTTTATATGGAATACTATGAAGCTACAATCACTCCAAAAATTAAATGCGAGAAAAGACTGGTCTGGGTAATCTCGTAAAACTGTATGGAACCTGGAAAACCATTTACAATGGTTTAGTTTTGTTATTTAAAAATAAACCATCAATCCAGAAAAATCACAGCACAAAACAAAAGTCCGAATAAAGCTAATTTCCAAAAAAAGTGGTTAAATCAGGTCTAACTAAAAAAATTTAAACAGAAGAAAAGCACACTATTTTTTATGATTCTTTCAGGTTCCATACAATTTTATGGAGTTACCCAGACTCAATTTTTGTATAGTATACTGTTTAAAATTACATTGAAGTTTTGTATATGAAAATAAATGTATTCATATCATGAGGAGACCATGACGTTTCTTTTAAATTGAGTAAATTTTTTAATGTTTTATATCTTTAATAAATGACATTGAATTCAAAGCATTAAAAGGCGGAAACTTATAGCAAAAGACGAAACAAATTTTCGAAAAAAAGCCTTATATTAAATAGAATATTATAAAGATACATAAGTCTAAAAACTTAATGCCAGAAAAGACTGAAATAAGTCTCTTTGAAACCTGTAAATTAATAACAGATTTTGTGAAATTTGTAGAAAAACAAAATCGAATAAAAACAATACGTGTAAAAGCTTCAGTTTACGTTTTTTAACCATTCATAAGACTTACTTCAAATAAATTTCTCTCAAAGTTGATTAATATTTACATGAGTTAACCAGCTGTAAATACCACAGTATTAGCTAAGTCACACGTCGTCAAAACGATACAAAAAAGTATAACGCAAGCGTCACAGTAACCATGAAAAATTTCTGTCAAAATTAGTTATCGCATTGCGCATTAAATTTGGTAATTTAACATAATTTTTGTATAAAGCAAAACATACCGCCATATTAATGGCTTTTTAAAATCAAATATCAAGTTCTAAGTCCAAAAAACATTGAAAAATTCAGATTTAATATAAGGCGACTTTTTCTTTAATGTTTCTATTTATTACATAAAACAAATTAGCTGTCAATGTATTTGTTAAATTTTTTTGAAACTTTGTTTCATCTTTTGCTAGAATACTATAAATATTTATTGATTATGTTCGGTGTAATGGAAAAATATTTTTTTAAAGTTGTGTGTTGTGTGTTTAAAATTTAAAGTAAAGTGTTCAATTGCACTCTTTGAGGTACTGGTTACCGTTAAAACCAGTAATTTTTTTACTGGTTAGCGGCGAAACCACTATTTTCTTGCTGGTGTAGCGTGGGGCCCCGCCAATTGTCCTGACCCGCGCGGTTATTACGGTCGGCTACCGACGGGCGGCTTATCTGGGTGTTCCCTTTCGTAATTATTTAAAATTGTGTGCAAATTAGTAACGGTAAATGTTTATGTAAATGTAAATTGATGTATTTGTTTCGTAAATATGTCAAAATGTTTAATTTAGTGATTGTAACGTGTTCACATAAATGTAAATATGTTGAAATTGTGGATTTTATGCATAAAAATGTGTGTTTCTAAAAGTAACAACGGTCCAAGTTCTAGATAAAATATAGTTATTCTATACTCCCAGTGAACGCATGCATAATGGTGCAGAGTTAGCGTTGAGTAGTGCTGTGTGGTGGAGTGGACCCGGGTTGCAAATCGCGGTTTACTGCGTGGGTACCGTTAATTGGTTAGGATCTGCAACGGCGAGTATGGCGAATAGCATCGGGTACGGTTGGGCTGAGCACTGATGTCGAAAGGGGACTGTCCCACGTGTGAGACCCCAGGCTTTCTAACACTGAGACGCAAGGGTCCCCTGGGATAGCCTCCTCGGCAGCTAATGCGCAAAACCCTGGCTATAATCGCCCGGGACCACCGACATTACTAAATTGTGTGACGTGTTTTAGCTCTGAACAAATACCGATAAGCGAGTTTATTATGTATGA
>JASAMX010007526.1:0-34272 GCA_030248175.1 Microlaimidae sp. YZB2_3 | reverse complement strand
TAGAATGTGTTTTTATTTCTACTTTCACCATATATTTTAATATTTTTTACGGTTTTTATTATATTTTTAAAGTTTTTAAATAAATTTAAACATTTAAACAATTAAATCAGAATACATGGTTTTACTTTTAATAAGTTTCGCAAGGAATAAGCATAAAAATATGAGCAAATTAAGGAAACAAAGATTTTCTGGAGCTCAAAACTTTGGGAACATCACTATTATTGACAAAATTAATAGTTTTAACTTACCATTATTTTATTGCTTTATGTAACTAAGTCTGCACCAAAAATGTGTAGTATCTTTTTAAACAATACTAACGAACCATTGATAACATTTTAATATGTGAGTGCACAAATAACGTTATATGGCGGTTAATCATACGGAAATTTGAGTTTGGTGTTAAAATTGATAGCTTTTAATTAAAAAAATGTGCAACACCTTAAATTAACAATTATGATTAATTACATGATTAACATTGTAAACTTGTATAGCGGACATGATGGGTCTAAAATTCTGCGGCTATATGTCGTTTAAAAAACAAATTAGAACCAAGGACGTGTTTAATCACACCTTCTCTCAAAATATACAGAAATCAGTTAGCCACTAAAAATTAAAATTTTTGAGCCGAATTGACTAAAGATAAATTCTATTAGGGTGAAAATAGAAGAGTGGTAAAATAACCACTCGTTTTTTTTAGAAAATATCATGTGCAGAGAAACACATGATGCAACTAAATAATAATTGGTTACATAACCGCTGAAAACTTTTTTTAATTTTTTCGCTCGCGGGTTTATTGTTTATTTCTTCCTGGCGGACAGTGGTTACGCCCTTAATTTGAGCCTGGAAGACTTTAGCTTTAGTTTGATAAATAATTGTGAAAATAGGGCATTTAATATCCAATATAATAAACCGTTTTCCCTGAAACATTTCAATTACTTTAAATAGTTGATTGAATACCCAAGTCTTCGAGATCAGGCATATTTATATTGCCTATAATAATGTACTTTTTAATTTTGTTCATTTAAAAAAAAAAACAAAATTAAAACAAAAACCATAGCGTTTTTTTAGGTTTTTATACACGTTAATCAATATTGTTTTAATATTTGTTTCATTTCGCTTACTCACCAGCTGGAATTTTGCTATCAAAATCTTAGGAAATGCAGAATGCACGTGCCTCTTTAACCTGAATGAAAAAATATTCAGCAGAAATTTGAAATGAAACGATGAGCAATTTAATTTCGATGTGTTTGTAGTATTAAAATACTTTCTAATAATGCTCTCTAATATTTCTTTAAATTTTGGTCTATAATTTAAAAAATATATATCATGTAAACTCGAACTCTGAGTCTTTGTTCTAGTTATTAATTTTATATTTTTTATAATCAATAGTACAACTCAGCTTTAGTTCCTCTATACTAATAGTATGTATATATATGTTTTTAAAAATGCACGAATTATTAATTACCAAATAAATATTGCATAATAAGGATTAAATGGACATAATTTTATATTTTAAAATAGGGCCTATTATAAATAATGGGCTATGTTAAACGCTTATTGCAGAAAAACGTTATTTAAGGACCAATTATAAAGACAGATTATGTGTTATTCTTAAGATTAACTTGCTAAGATTTGGTAATCTGGTATTTAAAAGCTTAAAAGACTTAGCATATAAATAATCATAGATAAATCTTTTTAAAATAGTTTTTCTTAAAAACGGACAAATTTTTGGTTTAAAGAAAGCACTAGCTTAACATTTAATAATTTGGCAAACAACTTACAATTTCAACTTTTCAAATCGTTCAAAGCTTAAATCAAAAAAAAACATAATTGATTATTTTTCATACCAGCTTTCCCTTTGAATAACTTCTCATTTTAAAAACTAGTACATTATTTTGTTAACCCTTTGTGATTTTTGAGGCCAAAAAAGTTTGTCTGAAAAGCGGATTGGGAAGTGAGTCACCGTGCCGGTGCAGCTCAATAATAAACTTCTACGTAACTATATTATGTAATATATTTTTTGCTTTTATTACACTGAGACGGGAGACGCCATAAAATCCGCATCCGACTTGAGCGAGCAGCCATAATAATCGAGAAAGGCTTATCTTAAGCCCTGAGTTTTGAAGCGATAATTGTAAAACAAAAGAAAAATTTGAAATTTAGGTACGCGTTTTTCAAACCAAGAAATTTTCTTATGCAACGGTTAAACATTAAATATGGAAGGTAAAAGCAAAAATATAAAGAAAACAAACCAGGAGAGCATCAAAAAAGTTTTGGTTTCGCTAAATCAAAATTTTATTTTAGTTATCACCATTAAACGTGGTTTTTTTATTGAATTATATGGGGGAGATCGACTGTTGGTCACGCCGAATTGCGATTTCGAACTCACAAACTCTCAATTTTAATATGCTTATATTTACATAGTATTGCCGTATTGAATGAGTATAACGCCATTGAACGTTATTTCTTTTTGAATTAATGTAAATAATATGATTTAGCTTGTTATTTAAAAATAAACACAAATGTAAACAAGTTGATCGTCAATCAATCGAAACTCATTGCTTTTGACGTACTGTATATTCCTTAATTTGTAATTGCACTTTACAACACTTTCAAAATATGACTGCATAAAAAAATGATAGGACAAAAACATGATTTTCGTTGTTGTAAAAAAAGGGGAAACCCCAAAAAACCCCAAACTAAATTTAATTTGCTCTTTTATACATAATAATAAAAACATTAATTATTTTTTTAAATTGCAAAAACAAAAAAAAACAACTTTAAAACAGAAAATTTATATGTGCGTGGTTTAAAATATATAATATTATATCAAGAATTTTTAATACTATATTCTAACATTATTATATTTTTGGTTATATCGTTCTGTTTGCTTCTTTTTAATAAAATGGTATATGGGGTAAACACCCAGATTGTTTACACTCTTTTTTATACGTTTGACGACAATTTTTGGAGGACAACAACTTCGAAAGATTGAAAGTATGCCTGGACCGCCGATTCTTGAGATTGAAAGCTCTGCTTATGAAAGTTACAGAAAAAAGAGAGACATTAAAATACTTGAAACTTCTGCCGATGTTACCAGTTCTTTGGAAATTGAGGAAGAAAACAGAACTAAAATAACGGAAATTATTAAAACCAAAAAAATCGGTGGACTTGGTGTTTTTGGTTGACATGAGTATGTGTCATGTTTTTGGTTGACATGAGTATGAGGCAGTACGAGTCCATACATCAACGGATTGCGGGACAGCATTTTCGATATTGTCAAGGACTTGACCAATGGAACAGAAAAAAACAAAACTGTAAGCGACCTGAGACTTGCTTTTGTCGGTTACCGCGATTTCGGGGACGGAAATGAGCAGTATGTCAAACTGGATTTCAGCAATAATGTGGAAAAGTTCCACGAATTTGTCACCAATACTCAGGCAAGTGGCGGGGCAGACATCCCCGAAGACGTATTCGGCGGTCTTAAACTGTTCAGTGTTTGTAACGGGGAAGCAGCAGAAGAAGACTCGTTTTTCACATCGCCGATGCCTCTGGTCACGGTTGCGCTTTGCATACTTTCACCAGCGATTATTACGCTGAAGGAGATCCGACAGGGCTACAGGTTGGGGATCTGTTTGCATGGCTATTAACCAATAATGTTGGATATTACTTCGGTAATATAACTCGGGACACAGACACAATGATGGAATGTGTTCGAGGAGGTCTATAGACAAACAATTAAAACTTTTGATGTCGGTGTTAGAAGTGAGAGCATTGGATATGGTGGTGGTGCATATGGTCCCAGAGGTATGGCTGCCGCCAGTATTTATGAATCAGTCAAAGAAGCTGTCATCGATTCTGTCAGTAAAAAAGAAATCTCAGATGATATTACCTGATCTAATTCAAAATCAAATTAAAAATATTGAAATAAATTTCTAGAAACTGTAAATATAAAAAAATATAAACGGATATGTCAGCTTTAAATAAAAATTGAATTTATTTGTGTGTTTGCATTACTTTAAATTTTAAAAGCAAAACACACAGTGAATAATAATCAGAATTCAGTAGTTGTACAATTTGTAAAAATGTATTAATTCCCGTTATTTTCGCTGGTAATCGGAGTGCGTTCGCAATGGTCCGAATTCCGAAACGCAAGGGTCCCCTCGGTTTCAGACCACTGCGAGGCCATTCTGATTACCAGCGAAAATAACGGGAATTAATACACTTACAAAAACACGTTTCACCGTCGTAACCGAGGAAAAAACAATCACGGAAACGAATTAAAATTAGTTTTTTCGCCAGCGCACAAGATTTTTGTACAACCTTTAGTTTTTTTTGTATTTCCAACAGCCTGGCGCTTTAATATAGGCACCTTGCACTGGAACTCGGTTTATACATGAAGTATGCAATTTTCATAAGTGTCACCACAATGGATAATTACTGTCCCTCCTACTTATATTTTGTAGTATGCAGATCAACAGACCAAAATTTCGCGCCTTTTCGGTACGTTAATCTGCATACTACCAAAGATGAGCACCTTGCACTGGAACTCGGTTTATACCTGAAGTATGCAATAAACATAGCGAGTCACCATAATGGATGATTACTGTATCTCCTACTTATCTTTTGTAGTATGCAGATCAACGATCGAAATTTCGCGCGCTTTCGAAGATTAATGTGCATACTACAAAATATAAGTAGGAGATACGGTAATTATCCATTATGGTGACACTTATGTATATTACATACTTCATGTATAAACCGAGTTTCAGTGCAAGGTGCCTATACTTTTGATTTTTTTGTAGCTGCTACCAATCTTTTATGAGAAAAATAATTAATACCAATCGAATTCCTGTTGTAAAAAAATTTTTTAAGAGCACTAATAAAAATATCATAATACAATTCAGTTCAGTTTCATTTTTGGGTTTCGTTTATGCTTAGGAAAAATTAACCTAAGCGATAAAAATAACTTTTAAAGCCAAAAAAATGTTTTTTGTGATTATCAAAGTTAATTGGGTTATGAAAGTTTTAGACACAGTCACAGGATTTTATCCACAAAATGGAGCTGCTTTCCTTGTCCTTGCAAACAAATGTTATATATATATATTTATATGCAGATTTGTTTTTACTTTGTCCTCTTCAAATAAGCTGTTTTGTTCTGTGGAATTTGACATAAAATGTTTATTCGTCTTGAGTAATTTAATAATAAAATGATGTATTATAAATTAAAGATTTTTTAAATTAATATTTAAAACCATTAATATTAATAAGTACAAAATTAACAACGAACATTGCAATATACAATACCTCCTTATCAGCATTAAAATACAGTATTGTTTTTAACAAAAGAAATTATTAATGCACAAATTACAACCTGGTATACACGGTGTCCTAACATATTTTTGGCGAGTTCGAACCAGCATGTCACCTTTCTCACGTACACGAACAGGACTGTGCTCAACACGATTGTGTTTATTCGCGTGCGATTTTTCGAACATTAAAGACTACGGAGCCTAGCGTGCTGCGGAAAAAAATCGCATCATTTAGTGCAAAGGAAACTAACAGAAAATGGTGGATCTTTGCTACTAAAGTCCAATTATTTACAAAATTTTGGTAAAAAAACTAATCGTGCTTTTCATAAAACTTTAGATTTTGGACTGGGTCCGTTTTTTACGCAGACCGGTCTGCGTGAAAAACGGTCGCTGTCCGTTTTGATCATCGGAAAGTGGACTGGGTCCGTTTTTATCATCGGAAAAGTCCGTTTTTTGTCATCTGAAAAACGGACCCAATCCACATTCCGATGATCAAAACGGACTCAGTCCGAAGTGGACCAGGTCCAAAAGTTTTATGAATAGCACGGTTAATATCGAGTCGCGCATTTTTTGAATTAGAAAACTTGTGATAATAATAACGCATCGACAATCGAAAAATCTTGCAAGCTGATTTGTGGAAAAATATTATCCAGTTAATTGCAATGAAAACTACTGAGAGATTCTTTTGCACAATTAGAAAAAAATATTTATTATAGGTAAAAAAACTCGCAGTTGTTATTTTTTGCGTGGTTTATTTTTTTGCCTACGACCGTATTTTTGTACCATATTAGAAAAAAATATTTTATTATAAGTAAAATACTCGCAGTTGTTATTTTTTGCGTGGTTTATTTTTTGCCTACGACCGTATATAAATTCAGGCAAGGATTTAACAGTGTAAACCATTTTAATTTTTTCCACCAGTTGGTCCTCGCGCGCGGAAGAAAACGAGCGCGTAAAGTTACACTGTAAGAATGTAAACGTATTCCCGATTTTACCATCCGAAGAAAAATTTAACCAGTGCCGAGACAGTTTCTATTACCATTACGGTGATTAGTAGATTTAGTGGACGAAAAACAATTCTAAGAGAGCTGCAGCTAGAACAATTTTATCTATAACAACAACAGTTCGATTTTTGTTATTTATTTTACTATATTTTAAAAATTCTCCAAAGAGTATTATGCAAGTTCAAAGTCACCAAAATAAGTCTTTCAAAAACCTAAAGATATGATAAATATTAATAAAACTGAAAGTGATCCCTGACACATCTTGTACTATCATTATTTTACACCAATAGAATATAATATTTTCGAAAAAAAATCACATTAGTTTAGTTTGGCTCAAGCCTTTTCGTCCTGTTGGATAAAGGGGTGGACACTAGTCTTTAAAAAATGATGCGTTCTGAAAAAATTTAAATCAGTATATCTTAAAAACAAAAATGATCTATTTCTACGATTGTAACCGTAGCTATAAGCTGCTATAGTTAATGTATAAATCGACCTTTTTGTTAGGGATATTATATTAACTCAAAATATTTTTCAGTTTACAGTACGTCTAATCTTTGTATTGAGTATAGTTAAACCCATATTAGACCTCGAATGACATTCTTCATAATTGCAATAAAGTTGATTTCCTAATTTATGCAAACGATTATTACCATTCCTATAAAACCACCGTGAGTTAATATATATATTTCATTTTGCATTACGGCTAGAGATATGTCGAAAAAGTAAAGGACAGAATTAATCGCGACTCGCTTGCTTATGTCTGTGTGTAAATCTTCTTATTTTTACTAATACAAATTAAGTGAATACATGATATAAAATAAACAATAAATTAAATCAAAGCGGGCAATTCTAAAAGTTTGCGGTGTAGTGCGAATTTTTTGGATCGCCGGAAAAAAGGTAGCGAAACAATTTAAATAAGTTACCCCACCATAAACAACTTAAGCCCCCATTTTATTCTGCGTACATTACAATTCAAAGTTAATCAATAATAGATCACAGTGAACTAAACCCGAAGTCATTCGCGACTCATTTTGCCTTAACTTTCCCAACAAACAAAAACTCCTGTGCAGCACATAAATGCTCTTGTCTTAATTTCTTCTCGCGTTGTTATTTGGACCCCGAAACTAAAAAGTTGTTTATACGCGTTTAATCCGCGTATAAACGTTATAACGTATATAATACGTGTCGTATCACTCATCATTCCATTCATTTCCAACGTTGTTATACCGATGCTACGTTCCACCGGTGCCACGCTATTCTTTATTCTAATCAGATCCGGCTGTTACATTACAGTGCACTGTGAGTTGTCTTTGTCGTCGGGAGTCATGGGGCTCACGATATCCACGTAGATCCCTTCGTTTCGTGACGGATGTCCTCCTTGTCCACCACTCACGGCCCCCGAATCCAGTCTAACCCCGTCTTTGTTATTCGAAATCCTCTGGGGTGGGCTCTTTTCCCTATTGGAGAAATTCCGCAGCCTCTTCCCGCCGATTGATTGAGTTTCAGTAGTTTGGGGCGTGGCCGAGTTTTTCTCCACCAATGGCGGCAGGGCGGAGGCGATTCGCCCATTGGCTGAGACGGCGGTGGGCGTGGGCTTATTGCTTTTATCCGCGGCTTTTCGTTGGTTCAGCGGAGGTGATGGGGCGGAGGACGAGGGCGGAGCGAAAACCTCGTCGATTTCTTCGTTGGGGAAACTTTCTAAATGCTTTTGAACGGCGTGAAGCAGGGGTTTGTAGCCCAAACTATAAAAAAAACTGAATTATTTACTTGGTTGAATTACATTTTCCAAGTACTGGGTACACTTTATTCACAAGTACAATGGGAAGGGAGGGGGGCAGGTGTATATCCCTTTCTCATAATTTTGAAGAAAAAGAAAGGTCAACCCCTTAATTTGGAAAATCTAAAATTTCCAAAACGATTTAGGGTCTAATTTTAGGTGTATTTAACTTTAAAAGGTCAAATAGCAATAAAACGGACTTTTTTCTGAATTTTTAAAAAAAATCATGAACCATTTAATTAAATAAATTTTGGGAAAAGCTATGAGGTAAGAATGTCTTTCTAATTTTTTTTTACCTAAATCGAAATTTAACCATTATCTCACCCCAAGCAACTTTCTCATGTATTGGCAGCAACAACATTATTTCTTTGAAGGGTATTTTTAAAATCAAAGAAAATAGTCAAAATGCCAATAGCAGCGCATAAAACGTGCTTTGCCTTTTTGGATTATAACAGGAACATAAAGCACGTAAACACCTTAGGAAAAACCCATTTCGAAACATAAGGTCAGTCAGTATCGTTACAATATAAGGAATAAAAATAATAATTGTTTTTTATACACATCAAATTAAACGCAAGTAATATTGTTTCTGTTTAGTTACGTTTCAAAAACGTCAGGGATGGGAGGCGATGTTTTTATAGTTGAGAAAATTTACCAGTTTTGATCAGCCCAATCGTCCAAAAGCGCGACTCCAATTTTCATCCTCCTCAAAGTGTCTGCCGGAGCTTGAGTCAAAGAACTGGTGCCAACAGCCCGAGTCAGTCCCACTAAGTCTCTAAAAAAAGCAAAACCATTACCACGATATTTAAACAACAAAATATCCGCAAAAACTGTTTAAATAAATATTTTGTGCGAAAAATAGTTGACTCATAAAGTTAGGCAAATTATCAATGCAAGTTACGCATTCATAAAAACACTAAGTGAGAAACTGATGCTTTTTTAATTATGAGGTAAAATTTTGTGAATACTTTAATTAGGACTCCAGTTAATTCAGGTTTATCTACTTTGAAACGGCATGTCTTAACGACAAAGAGGCGAAATTTTTTAAATAAGCAAGGCTATTCAAACGGTTTCAGAGACTTTTCACAAACAAAAAGATCATTATTAAAATTTTCTCTATTGAAAGATCATTAGTGGAAAAGTTTTTCTGAATAATTAACACAAAGTTACCACGCGTATCGCCGAATAAAAACAGACTAATTTCAAAAATTTATTAACGTTTGCTGCTGATCGTTTAAGACAAATTACCCATATTTTCTACGGTTTATAAGTATAATCGGGAATCGTCGAGTCCCTTAACATACCTGAGCATGAGCGAGATGAGTAGTGACCATTCCAAACACGCGGACTCCAGCATGAGCTGCTGAAGGAACCGGAGTTCGGCTTCGGCCTGATGAGAACCGCGGGCGGCGGCCTCCCCGCACAGCTGCTCCAAACCCTCCCAGTCCAGTTCGCTGGACAGCGTTTCCGCGTCCCAGGAAGGGCTGGACGGTGATAGATACGAGTCCTCGGTCACTAAAAAACCAATCAGTATTGTAATGTAAAATAAAAAAAATATACAAAAATAATAATGAGCGTTTTTGATCTCAAAACAAGAATTTCAAGACTTTACTCTTATGAGACATTGTCCTACGCTCCAAAAATTAATTGATGATTAACAGAGGTAAATCTTACTTCCAGCCAGACTGACTGAGTCTCCAACGCCGGTTTTTGGAACTAAATGGGCCTCTTCTTCTTGTCGCGGGGCTAATTTCAATTCTCGCTGTTTCATTAATAAATGTTTAGTTTTTCTCGTTTCCTAAATCAAGTAGAAATATGATTACGATGTAAACAAAAGACGTGACATTAAAATTTGCTGTATTAAAACTAAACCTAAAGCTGAAGTTAAGGGCGTAACTGCTCTCCGCCAGGGAAAAATAAAGAATAAGCGCGCGAGCGAAAAATAAAAAAAAGTTGCCAGTGGTTGTGTAACCGATTGTTAATTAGTTGCCTCACAAGTTTCTCTGGACGTGATAATTTCTGGAAGAAAAAGTGGTTACTTGAACACCCTGCTATTTTTACCCTGATGGAATTAATCTTTAGGCTAATAATTTGCTGTTACTATAATAATTTAACTTACATCTTCCAACTGATAAGAGCTGTTTTCTTTGCTGTGGCCTAAATCAAGGGTCCGCACCCCAGAATCAACTGAATTTCGACGTGTAATAATCTTTAACGGCTGAGCAGCTCGGCTACCTAAAATTTTATTTTGTTAAAAGTTATTTTTAAATTACAAGGTTGGCCAGCTTGTACAGGTTAAAAACTAACTGCTACAGCGAGCTGTGAGAAAAGCAAAAAGTGTGTGGGGCGTGACAGAAAAATTTAGGTGGGGTTATTTTATTTCCGTATAGCTCTAAACTCCTCTCAGTTCCCTATAAACGAATCAGTTCTGTAAAAACCCCGTTGCGATAATGTTTTAAAAATACGAAGTCCTATAAATGCAGTTGAAAGATAAAGTTAGCGGGTGATGGTGCAATGTTTAACGTCAGTCTATAATTTACTGAGGTATTTAGGTATTTATTACAGGATGGTCTGTATTACCCTTTTGTGTTTAAAGCTAATTGTTTCGCATTTTTTCAATCAAAAACGGATTTCTGTCATTTATTCGGATTTTTCACTATAGTTTAGTTTTAATATGTACTGACTATAAACCCGTTCCCGTGATGGCTTTTTCCCCGTTACAACCGTGAAACCTGCGTACGACAAAGATGAAACCTTCGTCTTACGGTGGTGGTATTTTCGTATAATATAATTTTTTGTGCGTGATTAGTGCCCAATGAGCTAGCAAATTGAAATAGTTAAAGCTGCATGATAGCAATATGAAAATTTTTACCATATGAAATATACTACGTAATACACTGTGAATAATATATTTTGTGAATAAAATCTGCATATTGCTACTGCACAGCTTTAACCATTTTAATTTCAGCGCTTACTGGGCACTGATGACGCAGAAAAATTATGTATGACCTAATTACGACCTAGGTCATACAAAGATTTTACGGTTGTATTTGTAACTGAGGAAAAGGCAATCAACGAGAAGGGGTTAAAATGCAATAATCCATTGTAATAATTTTACCTTCTGTTTTGTGTCTGTTGGCTATAGGAGTTACAGCCTGGCTCTGAGAGTCGTTGATTCCGTTTGTTAGAGTGCTACGAGATGGGGACAAGTGAGACATCGTTCGCGATAAATGGGTCACCACTGTGTAGCTAAAAATTAAATATTATTATGCAAATTATAAAATTATCATTAAAACTTGAAGCGCACACGCTAACCCTTTAAGCGCATCTACAGTTTTTGTTAAATTTAGAAAAACGAAATTTTAAAAACCTACAACGTGCCCTGGATTTTAGAGGTAATTTTAAAGACTAAATTTTGTGCCTAGCTAGCCTACAAACTTTTCTAAAGGTGAATTTTTTTTCCGTGCAGCACGGTAATATATTACCTGAGAAGGGGATAAGGCCACTCGAAGTCAGAATGAAGTCGGATTAAAGCAGTTTGATAGTCCTCAATTCTGGCCGACTTATTTCTTTCTTTACCCAACCATAAAACCTAAACAAATTTTTGGTCAACATTTGTACAATTTAATATCTAAAAATGACTTTTTTTTTGGGTAAAAGTGTTTCGTCAACAGTGGCGGCATGAGTGAGTCTTATCTTTCCGAATAATTGTCCCATAACAAGCCTTTATCAAATATAAAAAATTGAATACCGAATAAAAAGTGGGGTCAAACAAAAAAAAAACATAACTGGAAAGAATGATTTAAGTAAAGGTGATAACTACAAGAAAAATAAAAATATCTATAGTCATAATCATAGATGAGAAAGGGGGGGGGGGCAGGGTGGGGTGGGGTCCACCCCGCCTAGCCTCGAATATTTCAGGACACCTCCCTAGACGAAAATCTAGGGGCCCCCCTCCCCCCAAACTTCCGAATTTTTTACCCCTGACCCCCCTCAGGAATTTGAAATCTGACCCCCCTCCCCCTTCGGGAAAATTTTAGGTACTTTTTTTATACTAAATTTTCTTCCAAAAACGTGATTTTTTAACACATATTCATGTTTTTACACCAGAATATCGCTTTTTATTCAATAAAATGTAGTATTATCCTATAAAAAGAACAATTATTAAAATTACTATGGTTTAAAACTGTTTTGCTTTGGACACCGTACCCCACCTGACGCCCCTCTAGATTAAATTTTGCACCCCGGGTCGACCACCCCTAAAAAGCTAGGGGGGTTCGGACCCCCCTGGGACCCCCCTCCCCTAGAATTTAAAATTCAATTTATCCCGGGTAACCACCCCCCTAGCTTCCTGGACCGTTCTCATCTATGGTCATAATATTTATGTCGGACTAAACTAAAAAAAAAAACAACACAAAAACAAAGAGCCAAACTTAAGAAATTTAGATCTAAATAATTAATTGTAAGGAACCACCGCCAGTTTTTTGAATTTTTTCCACAAATTTTCTCTTTATTAAAACTAATAGCAAAGGTATGGAAATGTTTTAAAATGTAAAATAAACACAATTAAAAAACACCCAAAAGAAAAATAGCAAATGTATGGTAATGCTGTTTCACTTTAAAATGTAAAAATATCACGATTAAAAAACCCTAAAGAAAAACGTTATAACTGGATTTAATTCGAAAAATTTTTTGGCTTTTTAAAATTTGGAGAGAAGACGCCTAAGTCCCTACCAACCATAAGTGGTCAAGGAAGGGGGAGAATTATATCCACAGATGGGCAACTTTCTGGCTTTCAGGAGATATAACCGAACTCCCAAAGTTGGGCGGTGGTGGGGCGTACGCGCGTGGCGTATCCCAAATTTTTTTGGGATACCTATAGTCCAAGTACCCCATTTTTAACGAAACCTTAAATTTTAGAGGTAGAAGGGTGTCTGAGCTTAGGCTGCTCATAATTTTTTTTTTGGGGGGGGGGGAGGGGAGGGGAGTGGGGTGGTGTTTGCAGTTAGAAACCTTCCGGATTTGAGGGGGGGGGGAGTAATACCCGACCTCTCACCTCTCAAATTTGGGAGAAGGGGGGGGGGCGTATCCCAAATTTTTTTGGGGTATGTGGCAAATACCCCATATTCAGCATTTTTAGTACTGGGACCCTCCCCCCAAATCTTAGAGGCAGGGGGGTGTCCGCAGTTTCGAGATTTTAGGCGGATATCACCCTGTATCCACCTATGGTAATACCCATTACTATAGGTGGGCAGCCTCTCGGTTTTTTTTTGGGGGGGGGGGGGTATAGGAGAGGGGGGGGGTCAAATTTTCGGGTGGGTGTCTGGCAAGACCCAAATTTTGAGGGGGGGGGGTGTACCCAATATTTCCGCGCTGCCTTAAAATGGGCTTAAAACGCGTAAAAAACGTAAAACAAGCTTACAAATGCTTTAAAACTGTGTAAAATTAAAATAAAACCTTATTGCAACTTATAAATTTTATTTTTTAATTCTTTTAATAATAATGTGTTTATATATTCTTAGAATTAGATTAGAAATCATAGTTTTTTTTTAATAATTACGTAATAATAGAATAGTAATTATATTGTCTTGATTATAAAGTCAAGTATCACAAACTTTTTAATCTATAATCTTATATTTAATTAAAAGTTATATACATACATGGGCGTAGCCAGGGGGGTCTAGAACTCCTTTTTGGGTCGGCAAAGGGAAAAATTTGGAGTTCGACTTCGACCCCCCCTTTTAGGTTGCCAAGGATAAAAATTTGGGGGGGGGTCTAGAACAATGGCGTGCCCAGAATTTCATTTGGTGGGAGGGGCGGTCTGGGGGGGGGGTAAATACTAATCCTGAAGGGGGTCTGTGGGGCGGCAGCCCCCCAGTAATGGGGGTCTTGGAGGCGAGAGCCCCCCAGCGGAGTCAAGGGGCAGAGCCCCTTGTCAGGGGGTTCGGGGGGCAGAATGCCCCCCGAGGGAGAAAATTTTTAATTTAAGGCGCTAAAATACACTAGAAATTTTAATTCCAGATGATGTTTATTACAAAATTTAAGGTTTTTTTATTCCTTTACATTTAAAACAGGTGTTTAAAACGTTAGGTAATAAAAGGTTAATAATGTTTAATTAATGTTTTTTGAATAATAAAAGAAAAAAATGAAGTATATGACATAAACAAGATAATAAACACTCCGCGCGAAGCGCGGAAAATTTTTTTAGCCCTTTTATAACGCTTAAAAATTTTTCTCTGGGAGGCGAATTCGGGGGGGGGGGTGTCCCCGGGTACCCCAAATTTAAGGGGGGTGTCAGCAAAATTCGAAATTTTTTGGGGGGGGTATAACCCCCTCCAACCCCCCTCTGCCCACCTATGCCCATTACATAAGGGAGTGGGCTGGGGGGGGGGTTAACCTTCCAAATTCTGATATGGGTTTAATAATCCCCCACAGTCAGAAGTAAGGGGAGAAGAAAAGGTTAACCCCCCCCCAATTTTGGAAAAATAAAGAAAAAACATGTCTTTAAAATAAGTTCTAACTGCCTCTTAACTTAGGTTTTGAGGTAAAAATAAGGGTTTTAAGCAATAAAAAGCTCAAAAATGCAATAAGACGACTTTTTGACGAAAAATTGGTGTTTTTTTACATATTTTTCCTTCAAAATCGAAAAAGGGATATGGCTAAAATGCGTTTCTCGGATTTTAGTCTCCCTAAATCCAGACTTAACCCCCCTCCACTCCGGATGAACCTGCCCCTGTATGGTACCAAGGACACCCCCCTAAAATTTGGGGGGTTTCAGTACTAAAAACGATAAAAATGGGGTATTTGAGGTATACCCCAAAAAAATTATTTTATAAAAATATTTTTATTCAATTATTGTTTGTTTGTGTAGAAATTCCCATCTCCCCATATAAAATGAAAATTCAATTATTATAATTTTACAATAATTGTACCAGATGAAAATCCATGTGCGCGGCGAAACTCCCTAAGTCCTTTATTCTTGCGCTGGAGAGTAGCTCTCTTGCATGCCTCTTTAATATTGAATTTAAGTAGACATGGATCGGGTTATTTTCCGCCGTGTCATTTTTATTTCCTCCGCTGGATTTTTTTGTGGCGATGGCGCCTGCGCCGCTGTCACCAGAAGATGTTTTGGCTAAAATTTTAAACAAAATTCATAATAATTTAAATTAATGATTTGTTATAAAAAAACATATTTTTAATTTTTATTTAACAATGTTTTTAAACACCAAAACAAAGTTTTTTGATTAAAATTAAAAACACAGCAAAACAAAATAAACGTTCATACTTATTTATAATTATGTTATTTAGGGGCTGATTATTACCTTACCTATTGTCTTTTTGTTGACGGACGAAAATTGAACCTTTTTCGTTGTTTCTGAGGGTGAGTGAGCAGAAAGGCTGGAGTGCCTTTGTCGCGGAAGACCTGAATTCATTGAAATTAATTAAACTTAAATTAAAACATAAAGTTAAAATAAATTTACATTAAAAACAATTAATTCCACTAGTATTACCATATTATATTTATCAATTGGTAATTTTTTGCAATGATTGCTATAAAAGAGATTCTTGGATTTAGAATTAAATTCTTGATTTTAGAATAATGAAATTCTTCAATTGAGAAGCCATCAGTTTAGTGTCACAAAATGATTTGCATGAGACCATAAGTGGGCAGCCTCTCGGATTTTGGGTGTATATCCGTAGGTGGGCAGCCTCCCGGATTTTTTTTTGGGGAGGGGGGGGGTAATACCCGACCCCCGAAATTTGGGGGGTGTCCCAAATTATTTTTTTGGGGTATACCTCAAATACCTCATTTTTAGCGTTCTTCGTACTGGGACCCCTCAAATTTTAGGGGGGTGTCCGGGGTACCCCCAAATTTTAGGGTGGGGGGTGTCGGCTATAATCGGGATTTTTTGGGGAGTATAACCCCCAACCCTCCCCCCCCTGCCCACCTATGCATGAGAGCATTATTCATATTGGATTTGATTGGTCCAAATTTTTAATTGATGAACAGTAATTAAAATGTCAAGGCAACCATAGCTTATTACTTAATCTGAAGATCAACTCGGTTTATCAATACGACTGCAGTTACAGAAATTACATAACAGTATTTTACGGTTGCACCGGGAACATTCTTCATTCATTCAGTATAAAAATCGAATTTTATTATTAAAAATTTTGTAAGGGAAAATTTACATGAAACAGAGGATCTACGAAGCAACAGATAAATGCTTTACTTTATTCAACTAAAAAGAGTTTCGTGAAAATGTGACGACCCATAACTGGACGTCCACGTCACACAAAAACCTTTGAAAAAAAAATCCCGTGTAAATGTGAGCCGAACAGTTCGCTAATAAAATTTCTATTTTGTAACAAATTTATCTAATTTCTCCTTTCAATCACTCTGCGCAAGGAAAAACATTAATATTAAACACTGAAAAAAAAAAACCATCTACCCATCGGTTGAAAGACGAACGTTTCCGTGTCGGGTGAGTTCGGAGAGACCAGACCGAGTCTGGGCACCTGGCCCTGGACCTGCTTCTGGTAGAGCGGGGTACGGGGCGGGGAATCGATGTCTTCGGGATCGATGGCTTTCAGGAAACGGACGATGTCCCTTGTGATGCTCCACTTACGCTCATCCAGACTCGCCTCCAGCAGGAGTGTGGCGTGCTAAAATTATCGACCGAGATTGGTTTTTTGTGGAAGTAAACCTGGTACAAAATTTTAAACTGCCGTAAAACCACGACTTTTGCATTAGACATCATATTATTAAAGCGCTTTTTAGAGAGTAGTTTTCTCTTAACAGAAATATATCCAGACCTGTGCACGGTCTGAAAATGCCCCATTTTATTGGAGGATCCCCCCCCCGACCGCCGCCAAAAAATGAAAAAGTACCCTAAAATTATGACGCCATTTTTGACCAATGATCACGCAATCATCGCGAATTATTTTGCAGTCGTTAGCCTATTTCAATGTATTTTAAGCCATTTTAGACCTAATTTTACCTTATTTTCGCTTTTTTGTCCCTTTTTTCCTATTTCCTTTATTTTTTTTCTTTCCCCTCCTGCTTGTCCCCGTTTTATTGCCCTCCCCCCCGTTTCAAAAAAGTTGCCCCCCCCGTTTTAGAATTGTCCTCCCAATAAAACCCCAGGGGGGGGGGCAGTGCACAGGTCTGTATATCTCTAGTATAATCTAAAATCACCGATGGAAAAATATTCTTAAATTTTCTAGACGAGTGCCAATTTTTTTAAACTGCGAGCTCCAAGTATTTTGAAAACAAAAAAAACACTGTCATAGTCATCCGTTTTCGATTCCCGAAATATACCACTTTTTTAAGCTTCATTATAAAATTAAAAGAAATCCATGTTTACTACAACCATTAATGAGCAGCAACTTGGATTTTAAAAAGAATATTAAAAAGCAGACGGGTCTCAAAGACGGCCGTAAATTATGAATGCTGTCTTCCTAATATCAAGTATAACGTTTATACTGGTGAAGCTCCGAAATGTTAGGAAAAGCGAAGTATCGGAAATTTCGATTTTTTTGAGGGGTAAGCGGTGGAGACAAATTTTTAGATAAAACCGTAAAAAAATAAGTTTTTTTAGTATTTACGTAATTGTATTTTTAAATATTCGTGTTCATTCTAACCACTATTGGATTTTTGAGTGGTTTGCGTAAAATTCTAAATCCAACTCACAACACCCTTTTGTAACTTCCATGGTCCATTTAATTCTGAAATTTTAAGAAACTTACGTCTTTGCTAGCAGCTGCGGACTCCATATTTTGGAGGACTATGAGAAAACTGGCCGCTGTCTCCAGCTCTTTCTCTCGAATGCAGACCTCGAACAGGTCTTTCGGTGAGCCCACGGTCGCGAACAGCTGTTTCCAAAGGGCCAGCTCCGTTTTACGCGCGCAATGCGCCACCGTCTGTAGGTACTCGGGGAACTCCTGGATAAAGGCGGTCACTCGCGGCAAAAGTGGATCTAAAAAAACACGGTTAAATTTGCGCACGCAATCTTTATATAGGCTGTGGAAACGTATAAAAATATAAAACAAAAATTAATTTATAAAGACAAACTCACCCGGTATTGGTTCTGAAGAAGTGGCTTCCTCTTCCAATACTTGATGCAACAGCAATTCCAGCACGTGGCCGAAATACGGCAAACTTCGGCAGGTACCGGCGATTTCCAACGCGTACAATCCTAGATTTCGTTTTAAAAGCTGCCGCAATATGTGATGCAAAAAAACCTGAAAATATTTATGGCATAAAATACCGTAAAAGAATAATGGCGTCATAGTATTAAAAATTCAGTATGTTTCCACATGATTATGAAAGTAAGAACATCAATAATAGAGACTTGTACAGTACTTACTTCACTGTTCCTATGAACGTGCCACAATGGCTGTTTTAAAGCCGAGGAGCCCTCGAATTTGGACGCCCTGGCCACTTGAGCAACGCTTTCTATACCCAAAGCCAAACAATCTCTGCTTGATATCACTAAAATGTAGTAAAGTATTAAATGGATTAATAATACAAAAATAATAGTCTGGATGCGACATCCCTTAAATTTTTAAATTTTGAAAATTAACGCTTTTCAAACCCATTTAAAAATTGATCACAATCATAAGGTGAGGAGAGGGGTGGCAGGGTGGGGTCCACCCCCACTAACCTCGAAATTTTGGGACCCCCCCTAGACGAAAATCTAGGGCCCCCTTCTCCCCACAAATTTCCGAATTTTTTACCCCTGACCCCCCTCTAGAATTTGAAATCTGACCCCCCCTCCCCTCTCGGGAAATTTTTAGGTACTTTTTTATACTAAATTTTCTTCCAAAAAAACGTGAATTTTCATCACATATTCATGCTTTTACATTTGTTTTATACCAGAATATCGCTTTTTATTCAATTAAATGTAGTATTATCCTATAAAAAGAACAATTATAGAAGTTTTTATGGTTTAAAACTGTTTTGCTTTGACACCAGATACCACCTGACCCCCCTCTAGATTTCAAAATTTCGCACCCCGGGTTAACCCCCCCTAAAAAGCTAGGGGGGGGGGGTCCGGACCACCTCCTAGAATTCAAAATTCGATTTACCACAGGTAACCACCGCCCTAGCTTCCCCGACCGTTCTCACCTATGATCACAATCTATTTTTTTACATAGGAAGAAACATCTTTTCCTTTTTTGACATTTTTTTTACCATAAACAAGGACAAGGAAGCACATTGCGCGCTCTATTCCACTTCGCTATATCATAAGGTAAAAAGTGTTATACCACTATTAAAATAAATTAAATAAACATTGTCACAGGGTATTTTGGAGGGGGGGATTGTAGTACAAAAAAAATTTCGGGAGGGGGGCTCCGCCCACCCCCCCCTCTGAAATTAAGGGGGGGGGAAAGCCCCCTTTTAATTTTTTGAAAACGTTAAAAAAGCAGGGATAAACGTAAATAAAGCTGTATAATACACTGTTTTTGGCCACACCCCCCTCCAAAATTTAGGGGTGGAGCCCCCTTAGTTTTTTGAGAACTTTAAAAAAGCAGGGATAAACGTAGATAAAGCTGTATAATACACTGTTTTTGGCCTAATAACGTATTATCTAATGTTTTTAGCGGTAAAAACATGTTTTCTTAGCTAAAAATTACATTAGCACACATTGGCTCACAAAAAAGGAATTTAGAGACCTTTCACACCCCTTGGCTACACCCACATTGTAAACCAAAGCACATGAGCAGCATATCTACTCCATGATTTTTAGGGTACCCACCCAGACCTGTGCACTGCCCCCCCGGGGTTTAAACGGAGGGTTAATTCCAAAACGGGGGGCACGGGGAGCAACTTTTTTGAAACGGGGGGGGGCAATAAAACGGGGAGGGGCAAGCAGGGGGGAGGAAGAAAAAAAGAGAAAAAAAGAGAAAAAAGAAGGAAAAAGAGAAAAAAAGGGACAAAAAACCGATAATAAGGTAAAAATAGGTCTGAAATGGCTTAAAATACATTGAAATAGGCTAAAAACAGCAAAAAATTGCGATGATGGCGTCATCATAGGTCAAAAATGGCATCATAATTTTAGGGTACTTTTTCATTTTTTGGCGGGGTGGGGAGGGGCAATAAAACGTGGGGGGCAAATCCTCCAATAAAACGGGGGGGGGGGCATTTCCAGACCGTGCACAGGTCTGCCCACCTATATCAAAAAAATCCGAGCAAATGCTTATAGGCCGCTGGAAAGTTTAGGAGGGGGGAGGGGGAGGTACATAAATCAACCAAAATGATTGTTTGTTTTGCTTTCTGTGTAGTACTTATTACAGACCTGTGCACTGCCCCCCCCCCCCAGAATGGGGGGCACGGGGAGGGCAACTTTTTTGAAACAGGGGGACAATAAAACGGGGGGGGCAAGCAGGGGAGAAAGAAAAAAAAGAGAAAAAAAGAAAGGAAAAAGGAAAAAAGGGACAAAAAAGCGAAAATAAGGTAAAAATAGGTCTAAAATGGCTTAAAATACATTGAAATAAGCTAAAAACTGCGAAAAATTCGCAATTATGGCGTCATCATAGGTCAAAAATCGCGTCATAATTTTAGGGTACTTTTTCATTTTTTGGCGGGGGGGGGGGGGCATAAAACGGGGGGGGCAAATCCTCCAATAAAACGGGGGGGGGCATTTCCAGACCGTGCACAGGTCTGTTATTACTTATAAAAATATTGTACTAGCTTTGAAATAACATCAGCATTAAACAAGATAAATAGCGAGATATATGTATGTATACTATAGCAAGTGACCGCTGAGCGAAGCGAATCGGAAAAAAATTTTGGTTTTTGGGGTCAATTGTGGTACTAAAATTATTTTATAGTTTGACGCCGAGCGATTAGCGAGGCGCTAGAAAATTTTGAATTTTTAGCCTCTGAAAACCCCCAAATTTTACTATCTGGCGATCATTTCGGGGGGGGGGGAAGGGGCGCCGCCCAACCACTAACCTTATTTTACCCCTTTTTTTTTTTTTTTTTTTGGTTTGTTGTTTTTTTTTTTTGTTTTTTTTTTTTGGGGTTTTTTTTTGTTTTTTTTTTTTTTTTTTTTTTTTTTTTTGTTTTTTTTTTTTTTTTGTTTTTTTTTTTTTTTTTTTTTTTTTTTTTTTTTTTTTTTTTTTTTTTTTTTTTTTTTTGTTTTTTTTTTTTTTTTGTTTTTTTTTTTTTTTTTTTTTGTTTTTTTGTTTTTTTTTTTTTTGTTTTTTTTTTTTTTTTTTTTTTTTTTTTTTTGTTGGGGGGTTGGGTTTTGTTGTTCTTTTTTGTTTTTTTTTTTTTTTTTTTATTTTTTTATTTTTTTTTTTTTTTTTATTTAATTATTTTTTTTTTTTTTTTTTTTTTTTTTTTTTTGTTTGTATATTTTTTTATTATTATATTTTATTTTTTTTTATTTTTTTTATTTTTTTTTTTTTTTTTTTTTTTTTTTTTTTTTTTTTTTTTTTTTTTTCTTTCTTTCTTTTTTCCTTGGGGGGGGGGTTTTTTTTTTGTTTTTTATTTCTTTTTATTTTTTTTTTTGTTTTGGGGGTTGGGGGGGGGGGGGGTTTTTGTGTTTTGGGGGGGGGTTGGGTTTTTTTTTTTTTTTTTATTTTTTTTTTTTTTTTTTTTCTTTTTTTTATTTTCTTTTTCCTTTTCCTGTCCGACCGTTTCGGGAGCGGGGCGGCCGCCCCCCCCCCCGCCCCCTGGTTACGTCCCTGCATTGTCACCACATCTATGAATAAAATTGTAACAACAAACAATGTAATTTTATTACAGCATACAGAGAATGAACTACCAAGACTTATTATACACTAAAATAAACCAAAAACTTAACTTACCTAGTGGATAAATTCCTAATTCGAAAGGTAGCATTATGCGTTTGCTAATAAAAGTCCTATTGGGTTCAGAGCTGCCGGCGCTTAATGCGGATTTACCGGGAAATAACGGCATCCATACTTTAGTTCCTTTACAACCACTATGAATCCACAACGCCTAAAATAAATTAAAAAGCTTTGAACAAACGCTTTCTTAATAATCAATTTTTACTGCCGTGGATTTTCGTTTTAAACAATGGTTGTCTTAAAAAATAATAATTACGCAAAAAAGTGTTTATAGATCAATTATGACAAAAAGTCCATAATTAATCTTACTTACTTGAATTAAATGCGGTTTGACTGTTTTAGAAGAGCGCGCTCTAGCTGGTTCGTGCCACACCTGTTCAACATAACTGGCAATCAGCAACGGTTGTTGAAGCTAAACAAAACTCTAATCATTAAAAAAATAAAGCCAATGAAGCAAACTTTTCAATATCAGACCTGTGCACGGTCTGGAAATGTCCCCCGCTTTATTGGAGGATTTCCCTCCCTCCTCCTCAATAGCCAAAAATGAAAAAGTACCTAAAATTATGGCGCTTCGCTTGACCTATTATGTCGCTGTCATCGCGAAATTTTTGCAGTTTTTAGCCCATTTCAATGTATTTTAAGCCATTTTAGACATATTTTTACCTTAATTTCGCTTTTTTTGTTCCTTTTTCCTTCTTTTCTCTACTGCTTGCCCCCCGCTTTGGAATTGCCCCCCCCCCCAATAAAACCCTGGAGGAAGGGACAGTGCACAGGTCTGAAATGCTATATTTTATCATGACACACCAATATCCGCCATTGATTTTTAGCTAAAAAACACCATCTGCTTTTAAAAACGAAATAATAGCACCTTTTTACGACTTATAAAGTGTCACAATCAGTATAAAATCAGGATGACTCAGACTTATTACAATTTCATTCATAGGTGAGCACGGTCGGGGAAGCTAGGGGGGGGGGGTGGTTACCCGGGGTAAATCGAATTTTGAATTCTAGGAGGGGGGTCCCAGGGGGGTCCGGACCCCCCCCAAGCTTTTTAGGGGGGGTCGACACGGGGTGCGAAATTTTGAAATCTAGAGGGGGGTCAGGTGGGGTCCGGTGTCCAAAGCAAAACAGTTTTAAACCATAATAACTTCAATAATTGTTTTTTATAGGATAATACTACATTTTATTGAATAAAAAGCCATATTCATGTATAAAAAGGGTGTAAAAGCATGAATATGTGATGGAAATTCACGTTTTTGGAAGAAAATTTAGTATAAAAATGGTACCTAAATATTTCCCGAGGGAGGGCGGGGAGGGGTCAGATTTCAAAATCTAGAGGGGGTCAGGGGTAAAAAATTCAGAAATTTGGGGGGAGGGGGCCCCCTAGATTTTCTTCTAGGGGGGGCCCAAAATTTCGAGGCCCGGGGGGGTGGACCCCACCCTGCCCCCCCCCCTTTCTCACCTATGATTTCATTGTTAGGACATTAGGAATGTAAAAAAAAGTCACAGTTACTAGTATTTTACGACGATTCTGACTTTTTATGTTGGAGTAACAACGAGTACCTGGTTTTGCGCGACTGGCTTCCCATCGGCATCCACCCCTCGTTTTTGCGGGGAGAGCATGACCAGTCGTCCTGCCACGTTGACCAACAACGTGTCCGCACCGGGCGCGAACTCTGCCGCATCTGAAAACTTTCAAAATATTTATAATATATGAATATCCATATTGGCAAAATCATAGGTGGACGGGTAGCCACCCGGGTTTTGAAGGGAGGTATACACAATCCCCCTAATATAAAGGGAATGGGCAGCCTTCCGGATGTTGGGGGGGGGTGGTATACCCGACTACCGAAATTTGAGGGGGGGGGTGTCCCAAAAATTTTTTCGGGGTATACCCCAAATACCTCACTTTTTGTGTTAGTACTTGGATCCCCCAAATTTTAAGAGGGGGGGGGGTGTGTCCAGAGTACTCGCCAATTTTAGCGGGGGGGGGAGGAGGATTTCGGCAGTGATTGGGATTGTTATTTTGGGGGTCTGTCTAACCCCACCCAACCCCCTCTCACCAGCCCACCTATGGGTAGACGGGCAGCCGTGGCTGCCCGACCGTTCACCCATAGGTTTTGTTCCACCCAAAGCCGCGCTTTGAAGGGGGGGGGTGTCTAAAAAAGGAGTACGTATATTTCAAATATCCTATTTTTTTTTTAGCGTTTTTAGTGCTGGTACCACCAAATTTTAGGAGGTTTTCCGGCATCACAAATTCCTGCTATGGGCAAAAAAGATTTGGCACGGCTAGGTGGCCAGGTCAGACTTCAGCAGTTTAATAAAATTATTGTATAGTCACAATATTCCCATGAACTGCTTTGCATGCGGATCATTTCGTCTTTACTAAGACACAAAGAGTCACAAGGTTATAAGTATTTAATGATTATTCTGACTTTCTCTATATTCTGTCATGGTAATGACGTTTTTTCTTTAAAATAATTTTAGGGTTTTGCTTGACCTTTGAGTACAAAGATCAATTTTTTTTAACTCCGCCACTGTTTATAGAGTGCCTGTCCCAAGCCAGGATAAAGGAGGAGGGTCACAGAGGAACTTGTGTCAGTTTCTCTGTGGAATTTTCTACGGGGGATGCGTGCAGCCAGCATTATCTACATAGATGATGTCGTCGTTAAACGGCTAGGAGAAAAGCGTGACGGAAGTCCCTGCATTATTATTTGCTGACAAGTCTGTCGCAGTTCTGCCGCTCCTAATGAAGATCATGGATTAGAAGGTTAAAATGGAACATTTTTTAACAGCCAAAGAAACAGCAAAAATGGACTTATTTGAAGCAAGAATCTCTGCCAAAGGAGCAGATAGATAGATAGATAGTAAGAGGGCGGTACCCTAGTGTAAAGGGGCCCTGGTGTTCAAGCCTGCATTAGGGTCATTACACTCTGCTCTGGAACCACCTAGGAGTGGTTTTTCCTCAAATCGTTTTGATTCTTTTATGAATCGTTTAAAATCAACAATAGACGCCCCTTGGACTGTTTTTGCATCTAAGGGGTCCGTGCCAAAGATTTTAAACCTTCTTATTGCTGACAGTGCATAGCACTGTTCCAAGAAGTGAGTAGCGATCTCTTCTTCCTCTTGGCAGAGTTTGCAGAGCCCATCATTGGCTACTCCAATCTTTCTAAAGGAGCAGACAGAAGAAGTTTAATTTTTCTATAAAACCCCGGAGTTTTCAAAAGAATAAATCTGAGAAAAAAACTTTTTACAAGAGCGATATCAAAAAAAGAATCTAAAATCATATTTTAAGTGTGTGTATTTGCAAAATTCGAAAGTTTTGACAGAAGTATTTTCTACTTGACGAAATTTTTACTTGAGGAAAAACAAGAGACACTGATTTTTGACAAGTGGTTTTTTTGTCAACAAGAATTCTGCTATTTGGTTATCTATTTTTTTATATTTCATTGTCGCTACGCAAATTAAATCACCCAAACACAGACCTGTGCACTGCCCTCCTTCCTCTGGGGTTTTATTGGGGGGGGGGAATTCCAAAATGAGGGGGACGTGGGCAATTTTTTGAAACGAGGGTGGCAAGCAGGGAAGAAAGGAAAAAAAGAGAAAAAGGAGAAAAAAAAAAGAAAAAAAAGAAAGAAAAAAGAAAAAAAGGACAAAAAAGGTGAATTTAAATAAAAACAGGTCTAAAATGGCTTAAAAATCATTGAAATAGGCTAAAAACTGCAAAAAATTGGCGATGATAGCGTCATTAACTGCAAAAAATTGGCGATGATAGCGTCATAATATGTCAAAATTTTTGGGTATTTTTTCATTCTTAGGCGAGGGGGGGGCAATAAAACGGACGGAGGGGAGGAGGGCATACATGGGCACGGGGGGGGATTAACCCCCCCCCAAATTCTGAGAAGGGGGGTTTAACCCCCCCCACTCAGAAGTGGGAAGGGGGGAGAAAAAGTTAACCCCCCCAATTTTGGAAAAATGAAGAAAAAAAATGTCTTTAAATTGACTTTTAACTGCTTTCAAACTTAAGTTTTAAAGTCAAAATGAATGTTTTAAGCAATAAAAAGCTCAAAAATGCAATAAAAAGGGCTTTTTGACCTAAAATTAGCGTTTTTTACCTATTTTTCCTTCAAAATCGAAAAACGATATGGGTAAAATGCACTCCAGAAAAAAAACGATATGGGTATTTTGCGTTTCTTGGATTTTAACCCCCCTAATTTGGGGTTTAACCCCCCCCCACTCCGGACCAACTTGCCCATGTATGGAGGAGGGGGCAAATTCTCCAATAAAGTGGGGGACATTTTCAGACCGTGCAAAGGTCTGCAATCAGTTAAAAACTAATGCCCTTGGCAACAATACATAAAAATTAATTAATAATGAAATGAAGAATGAGAAATGAGAAACAAATTATACAGGCTATGTGTGGATTCAACCTAAATGCATACGTATGCATAGTTTCATATGCATACGTATGCATATGCTATAAATACGTATGCATAAATTCATTATGCATATGTATGCATATTCAGACCTGTGCACGGTTTGAAAATGCCCCCCCCCCGCTTTATTGGAGGATTTGCCCCCCCCCGCGGAAAAATGAAAAAGTACTCAAAAATTATGACGCCATTTTTTACCTATTATGACGCCATAATTGCGAAACTTTTGCAGTTTTTAGACTATTTCAATGCAATTTAAGCTATTTTAGACCAATTTTTACCTTATTTTCTCATTTTTTTGTCCCTTTTTTCTCTTTTCCTTTCTTTTTTCGCCTTTTTTTCTCCCTACTTGCCCCCCATTTATTGCCCCCCCCCCCGTTTCAAAAAAAGTTGCCCCCTCATTATAACCCCGAAGGGGAGGGACAGTGCACAGGCCTGCATATTTTTTAGTCCTAAGCATATGTATGCATTTTTTCCGCAAAGTATATGCATACGTATGCATTTTTTTGAAACTTTTATGCATACGTATGCATTTTATCCAAATTTTATACTTGATATTGAAGATAGCCGAAATAATGCAAGGAAATTTTCTTTTGCAAATAGGGTGATTACACCTTGGAACATTCTACTCCCATCTCAAGTAACTGTCGATACATTGGATGCATTCAAGAAAAGTTTTAAAACTGACTTAAATAACGTCATTACTACGGCAGAACGAGTCAATGAAAAAAATGCTTGTTTTGAGATATGGCTATTTTAAACTTTCAAACGGTCCGAAAAAAATACCGTATTTTGTTGCAGTATTTGATACAAAAATATGTTTTAACACTCTAGGTAAGCTACGCTTTTATGTATTTACCCCAAATCAAACATGTACTGTGGCTGATAAAAATTAAATTTTTTGTTGTGACTCTTTTTGTCAAAAGCAGCATTTTATTATTTATTCAGAGTCAGAATGAGTCAAATATACAGTGACTCGTTGTGTCACTTTAGGTATAATAGAGTCAATACCTGATTGACTCCATATGGTTTGTTAGTAATAAGGTTTAAAAATCTTAGAAAACGAACTTTAACTCATATTTTGTTACAAAAGGCTTTTTATTAAGTTTTTGTAGCAATCATTAGTTATTATAGTAAGTTCCACATACAAATTAGTTACCAGTTCTATATTTAATAACTTTTATGTCGTTTTTACTATTGGGTTATTTGAGAGCTTTTTTATTAAAAAATTAGTTGCCCGAGGTACTCTTACTCGTTTGGTTTTGGTTAAGTTACTTCTCATTTATAAGTTAATTTGATTTTGATTTTGCTAAGGCCTCGGTGGTTCCATTATTGATCAGGCTTGCCTTTGCCTATTATTCACTAATTTATTGGTTTTTAGTTTATTTTTAGCACTGCCTTTGTATATTGATCTGATTCATTGTCTGGTTTGTGTGTTGTGTTGGGTTGTAGTGTTGGGTTGGGTAGTTTGGTAACTATAAATAATGCGTTTAAGTACCTTGCTTTGGTATTAATCACTAATTTAAAGGTTTTTTAGGTTATTCTGCCCATTTATTTGTTTATCACGCTTAATTCCTTCCCTACTTGGTTCATGACCTGATTTGGTGTCTGACTTTGGTATGGTAGTGTTTGGCTATTACAAGAAAATAATGTTTTTGTTCCTTTTCACAGCAGGAGCAGCTCCATATTAGGGATAATACTTTTGTGATATGATTTTGTAAAAAGTAACAATAAGCACCAGGCCATAGTCAAGGGCTACTATTAGCCCTTCCTTGATTCTATGGGTAAGATGAATGCATATCATATGATTATTGATTTTACAAAAAAATGACAGTGTAAGTCGTTTTAGCGAATTTAGCAAATAGGTAAAACACAAAGTGTCCATGTTTCCATGATCCCTATCTTCACAGACACAGTTTAATTCTGAAACCACATTGTTGAAACTTAGATTCTTGTTTAACAAAACAGTGAGTATTATGTTTTTTTTTTTGACTCTTTTGTCAACATAGCTTTTTATTTTGCGTTATTCTATTTTATAATGAGTCGAAAACATGTTGACTCTTTTGTCTAGTAATACCCCGTGAATAAATCACCCCTGTTTGACCCCTATTTATTACATGAACTTACAATTGTGACTCATGTGACATGACTGATTTCTCCGTTTTATAGTTCGTTTGCGTTGGCTCCTTTTGCCTAGGAGATGGTGGTTCTCTCATGACTGAAAAAAAATTTTTTTAAAAATTTTTGTGTTTACCTCTTCTGCCGTAGTAAAGACGATATGACACAAATGCATTAAAAATATAATACCACTAACATCATAATATTGCAGTATTTACCATACGCAAATCTATTTTTTCTAATTTACAAAAAAATTAAGGCTACAATGGTACCGCGCTTTTCTGCTGTACGTATATCAATAATTTACAATTCGGTTGACTCCAAATAAAAAACTACAAAGTTATTGTTTGAATTATAATTTTTTTGTAATTTTGATTGTAGAGAAAAAGTCGATTAATAAAGGTTTGTTGAAAATTAAAAATTTGTAAGATATTCTGGTTATTGGTAGCTCAGCGTACTTTTTGGGTAACCAACTTAAATTTGGTCACCCTTAATTTCAGCCACATGATGTAATTTTTGCCATGAGCATAGTTGTGCAATGAACTGCGTATAGCCAAATGATAGATCGTCATGTCTTCTTTCTACCCTTATATGCAGTTCATTTCATAGGGGTTTTTTTTTTTCTTTCATTGGTTTTTTGTTTTTCTTTCTCTTTTTCCCCCCCCCCCTTTTGGTTTCCCCCCCTCCGACCCTTACCCTGTATTTTTACTTTGCTAAAAATTTTGAAAACGAAAAAATGAAAAAAATAATTAACACTAAAATTATAGTTATAGCTTTTAACTTTTATCAAAAAGTAGAATAAAAGTTGCAGGCCAATAACTGACACATAAATAAGTATAAGAAAATAAAATTATGGTTTCGCTTTTAACTTTTTATCAAAAGTGGAATAAAAGTTGCAGGTTAATAACTGACACATTAATATCCTGACAATTACAAATTTCAAAAGTTTTAAGTGAAAGCACTCAAAAAAAGTACAACAAGATATTTTTTTAAAAATTCAAATGTAACAAATTAATGTATTTAAAAATCAAAATTTCTTACCTATTTATATATCCTGAGATTGGTGTGGTTAATGAAAGTGCATCCATTTTTTAACATAACGCGTTGCAAAAACTCAAACTCCTAAGTAGAAAATTTAAAGACTTCAAACTAAGGAGTTAAAGTCTGTGCACACGCAAGCAATTTTGGTTTTATAGAATAGTTTTCCAGTTAGCATTTAATGTTTTTGTTTCGGAGAAGGTAGATAGAATTTTAAACAAAATAAAATAAACTAATATCGCGAGTTTGACCGGTACGATCGTACGAATGTCACCCGAAATAAAAAAAGGTGATATCCAAAGCATTAGTTTACATTTTTTACGAAGTTTCTTCCATATTTGTACCAAGTTTTATTTATTAAAAACAATTAAAATTAATTATACCGGCTAACAACGTATTAAAACTAAAAAATGGCGCGCGAAACAAAAAAAAACCCATTCGTTTCTCAATATTTGTAAAAATTGTAAAATAGTTTGTGATATTAAATGTTTGCAATAACAGTTTGTAATATTGCAACTTCGCAAAATAAAGAGAAGGGATTTTACAAACGGGTCTAAGAGAGATAAAGATAAATCCTATCAGGGTGAAAAAAGATGAGTGGTAAAGTAACCACTCGTTCTTTGAGAAAATATCACGTGCAGAGAAACACATGACGTAACTAAATAATAATTGGTTACATAACCGCTAAAAACTTTTTTAAAAATTTTTCTCGCTTACAGGTTTATTGTTTATTTCTTCCTGGCGGAGAGCGGTTACGCCCTTAATTTCAGCCTGGAAGACTTTAGCTTTAGTCTCCACTTCCAAATTTGTGTTACTTTGTTTTGTAATCTTGTTATGACCACGTTGGACCCACCCAATTCTTAATGTTTTAATTGGTCTCCACTTCTAAATTTGTGTTACTTTGTTTAGTAATCTTAATACCACCACGCTAGACCCCCTTTAGATTGTTATATAGTGGTATTAAAAATTTAAACGTTGTGAAAAGTAATTTTAAAAACATTTTCTCGCACTTTGCATTGCTCAGCTGTAATTCAATCTGCTCATTTTTATGTTTTTGAGTTTTTACTTTTAGATTTTTTTTTAAATCGAAAATTTTAAGGTATCAAATTGTTTGTAAAAAATTTTTTCTTTGTTTTATGGACTTATTTTTATTGAATAATAGGAAAATAATGAAGTATGTGACATAAACATGGCAATAAACACTTCGCGCGAAGCGCTGAAATTTTTTTTTTAGCCCTTTTATAACGTTTAGAATTTGGATCCCCCTGGACCCCCCTTTCGGAAATTTTGTTCAGGGTTGGACCCCCCTTTCCGAAATCCGAAATAAAACGCCCATGATAGCCCACAAAATTTTTTTTAAAAAATATCTCCAGTGGTTCATGAGTTATGATCCCCCAAAAATGACAATTCTGTACGTGAAAGATTGCTCAATGGGTATGAAGATTTACATTACAAATTATGCACTCAAAAAAACAACTACTTTGCACTTTTAATTTGATAGCTTGATCGTTAAGATTGGTGCAGTATTTGTCAAAATATTGCTTTTCCTGTACAAAACAACCGAGATTTTTTTGCTAAAAACACCAAAGGACGGCAGTTATTTTATGAAGTTTTCCCAACCTTTCTTTGGTAATAATATGTTGTCCAGTATAAAAATGTCCATGTTATTTTTTTAAATTTCAACCCATTTATGACATTCTCCAGATTGTAAGCTTTGCAATGATATCTCATTTAGCCCAATCCTTTTCGTGGTTAAGGAGAAAGTTTGTTGCCCCTTCAAAAAACCTTGTCCAGCATAAAGATGTCCATGTTCATTTTTCCAAAAACATGATATTCTGGCTTTAAAATGGCAAATTACTCTTACCAATAAGTTTGATCCAATTTGAAGATCAATTTTTTTTCAACTTTCAAAGTCCATAGGGCTCTGTTTTTGTGAAAATGTGTTGTCCAACCAAAAGATGTCCATGCAATTTTTTTTTAATTTCAACCCATTTATGACATTCCCCTGCCTGTAAGCTTTGCAGTGATATCTCATTTAGCCCAATCCTTTTGCTGGTTGGGGAGGAAGGTTGTTCCTCTTTTTAGTGGAAAAACGTTGTCCAGCATTAAAATGTCCATGTTAATCCTACCAAAAATCATGATATTCTGGCTTTACATTGCCTAATTACTCTTTCCAATAAGTTTGAGCCAATTCAAAGACAAAAAATTTTTTAAGTTCCAAAATCCATAGGTTTCCCTTTTTTGTGAAAATGTTTTGTCCAGGCTAAAAATGTCCATGCAAATTTTTTTCTAAATTTCAACCTCTTTATGACATTCTCCGGACCGTAAGCTTTGCAATGATATCTCATTTAGCCCAATCCTTTTTGTGGTTGGTGAGCAAGGTAATTCCTTTCTTTAATGAAAAAAACGTTGTCCAGTATAAATATGTCCATGTTCATTTTTCCAAAAATCATGATATTCTGGCTTTACATTGCCTAATTACTCTTTCCAATAAGTTTGAGCCAATTCTGAGTCAAAAAATTTTTTAAGTTCCAAAATCCATAGGGTCCCCCCTTTGGTGAAAACGCGTTGTCCAGTATAAATATGTCCATGTAAGTTGTTTCAAAATTTCAACCCCCTTACGACATTCCCTGGGGTTAAGCTTTCCAACGATACCTCATTCACCTTAATCCGTTGGGTGGCTAGGAAGGAGTTAGGGAACACACAGACACACAGACAGACTCACACACACACACACACACACAAACACACACAGACATTACGTCTATTTATATATAGACATGCATGTAACGTTTTGTGCAAAAGTTTGTAATGTTTTTTTAAAATGTCATCTTTTGAATAAACAAATCTGTTTTTAAAAATGCTACCGTGCAAGGGGAGGGGGGTAGAGAGGAGAACGGGAAGTATGCGGGAGAGACACTACAGGAGGCCTTTGAATGCGGGAAGAATTACATATTGATTTTTTACTTCCAGCGTGCAATAAATGAACGCTGCGGAGAGAACAGGGGAATTGAAAAAATTCCCGGGAGGCAAGTGAAATTGCAACAGCGGGCGCGGCCTGCATTACCAAGATGCAAAGTAGGAGATCTGCACACAAATTTAAAAGGAAATCCCAGTCGAACGCATAGCAGCATTTATAAAAAAAGCCAAAAAAATACCCAAGCAAAACAGTGGTGTAGTTACATTACAAAGCGGCATGAAACAATAAAAAACGAAGTCATAATAATTTTTTAGCGGTCTTTTACATGAAATTTCGAATTTTTAAAAGAAATGTGTTATAGCTTTGCCATGTAATTTTACCAAAAACAGACTATTATGTTATAAAGTTAAAACGAAATCATAGAATTTCATTGTTTTAGTTGGTGTTTTTGTCAAAATTTTTATTCTGCACACGTCTTGTGGCGTGCATTAACCAATAAAATCACCAAAAATGCCAAATTGGCCCAACCCAAAGTTCATAGGCTTATTATAAGCTCAATAATGGGTTTTTTTGCACAAACGAATGCTTAAAAGATTGCTTGTGGAGCCTAGAATACATTTTTGGCAGTTTTGTAAACAAAACATCAAAAACAAAAAAGGTCATTTTTTTTGGAACCCCAAAAAAATTTTGGGGGTCCATACCGGAAAAAAATTTTTATTGTGTAGGAACGAGAAAAAAATTGGCGGACATTTAATATATAACAATATGATCAATATCGTACACACTTCGAGCAGGAAGCAAAACAAAATAAATAATTCCGACAGTGTATTAGCGCGGTCAAAATTGGCGCAAAATCGCGAAAACCGCGCGCATTTAACGCATCATAAAAAAAGATTGAGCGAGCCGATTTCGCTCAAACTTTCAGAAAAAACTCAGAAAAGTATGTTTTAACAGCATACCAAGCGGCGGTTCTTATCTCGTACTAATAAAAAAGTTTTGTTTTTTTTGGGACCAGGTTTTTTTCACCGCATCGGCTGTAGTGATGACGTCATCGAAAAACATTTTTTCCTAACCTTTTCAAAAGATAGCCAAGAGTCTAAGCTATGCTTCCATATATGTCCCGCACTTATTCCAAACTCCATTATGGATATATAACATTTCAAAGTTCGAGTTTTGTCGCCAGTCCGCATCATTTTTGTATAGACTAGTAGTTTACGGTTTACGTCAACATTAAGATGCCCACCCTTCACTTGAATATGGTCATATACAATTCTTTGCGCTATTAAAGACTTTTCAGAAAGATTTTCAACTAGGATCGATTCATTAACAGAGAAACCAGATTCAACAGACGCCTTTCTGTGTGATAATAAGAGCATCATCTAGAAGAGACGAATTTGAGTAATATAAAAATTATGTTTAAATTTAAGTCACAAATTTTTATAAATCTTTAGAGACTAAGCTTATCAAATGCGTTAAAAATCAAGATATTAGCTATACATAAAATCCAACACATGCTTTATGTCAACCATTGAAAAATTATCAAATTTAAAAGTATAAACTCAATCTCAATTACTTATACCTTCACAACGCTCCAGAGCTCGACATACTCAGAAGAAGACCCTATCAAAAATTTTGTAAATAACTAAAAATATATCCTGAAATCCTGGATATACTCAAATTGTTTAGACAAGTGCATGGGGAAACAATAATAGAAATAGGTACTTCCGCACTTGTCCAAACTAACGCTTGGCTAAAATTACATAAGAATGGGAGATTTTTTTATTTTACCAACCTGTTCTAAATCTTTGTTCCAAAACCTAACCAAAACATCCATTTGACTTTTTTT
>JASAMX010007524.1:0-22256 GCA_030248175.1 Microlaimidae sp. YZB2_3 | reverse complement strand
AAAAAAAGAGGGCAAATGATCAGGATCACAAAAAAATTTCTAGGAGGAAGTTTAGCGAAGTTTATCAAAAACAGTTTTTACTGAAAATTCTACAGTATGTTTTCCTATGTTTGTAGAAATTCTTCGATTAAAAATTGGAAGGTTTCCGTCATCTTCAGTGAAAACCGAACCAAAAAATCCAGATAGTATTTCTGCTTTTTCGCTAATCTCGGTTGCTAAGCTACCATCAGAACGACTAAGGGCTGAAATTTCATTTTTGCAATTAATTTTGGAATTGGCGAAATCATAAAAACTTTTAGAGTTTTTGCAATTTACTACTTTCTCTTCTTGAATATCAAAAAAATCGTTAACGTGCATATCGTATAGATTAGAGCAATTTTTATATAAACTTTTGCCCACGGGATTACGTCTAGAAAATTTATAAAGGCGATCCTTACGTCTTTTAAGCATTTTGATTGTTTTAGTATACTCAATTTTTTTCTTTTTGTGAGTAGTTAACAGGATATATTTATCTATTAGATCTTTGAAAATATCTCTCATTTCTTGATAAAAGGCTTTCACATCAGATGAGTTATTGACAACTAATTTCCAATCGATATTTTTTAATTCGTTATTTATAGATTCATAGTCACCCTTACGATAATTAAATATTTTCATCCTACTGTTGTTGGGAATCTTACAATTAAATTTTAAATTAAATTCGACTTTACAGTGATCACATGTTGAGCTGATAGGAGCAGTGTCATTGACATTAAAAATTCTACTATTATCATTACTTAAAACAATGTCAAGAATAGAATATTACCGGCTGTATGAGTAGGAAAATTAACAAATTGGCGTAAACCATTATTAATGCAAGCTTCTAAAATGATTTCATGAATTTTATCGCTTTTTCAAACACAACTAAGCGTTGTCCAATCAATAAAAGGTAAATTCATATCAGCGCAAATGCAAATACTGCAGCATAAGGTGAATCGCACACAAAATTTAAAAGATTGCTAAAAAGGTTTGCATTAGGCAGGTCGAAAGTAGGTGGTTTGTAACCGCAAAGTAGTCTTATTCTGTCATTATTGCTAATAAGTTCAATCAAAACTCATTCAATAGTATTTAATCTTTCGGGAATTTTAATTTTAACGACATTAAGTGGTTTTTTAATAAAAATGCAAACGCCACCCCCAAGTCGATTAATACGGTCAAATCTAAACAATTTGTACTGTGAGTCACCTAATAATAATGCGTCCGACACAGTCCCATCAGCCCAAATTTCAGTCACTAAAATTACGTCATAATTTGCAGTGAATAAAAAATCATGTAATCTTATTGCAAATACTACGTGCGTTAAACATGCAACAATTTTAAATCCTTGTGCTCCTGTTCCATTTTTCACTAGCACTTCTGAGTGACGCTTTTCTAGCTTTGGTAGCATCAAGATTTTCCTTATCGTTGCAAGATGAAGTGCATTTTTCGAGTTCTTCAGAGGAATTTTCAACGGTAGGAATTCCATCGGTCATTTCTTTGGCAGAAGAATTAATTTTGCGGTCACCTAAATAAACAGCGTTAGCACCAGTAAGTTTTTTGCGTTGCTGAATGGTCCAAAATTCCGGGGAAGAAGCATTACGGTCGATGTAGTAAATAAATGAGGAATCATTTTGGTTCAAAAAATCTTTCCGGTTAGTAAGATAAGCAATTAAATTTCTTTCCGCGACAGTATAACTGGGTCTAATAAAAACTCGATTGAATTTATCATGATTCTTCAGGGACAAGGAGTTCTGCAAGATTATGTTCCTTTCAAATGAGCGGTTAAAACGGGCTTTGAGGAGGCGAGGCTGCGAGAAGGGTTCATTCGTCCAAGACGGAAAACTTCGCAATGGGGCAGGAGGATCGTGAGGAAGAACAGTTTTTACGACCTCTTGCACCATTTCATGATCAGATTTTTGTGGATCGTCTTCCGGGATTCCACTGACAACAATAAATTTTTCATTCTCGCGTCTTAAGGAGGATTCAAAAACAATTTCTTCAACTTCAGCTCTAGACAAAGAATGATTAGGATTTCGCTGAATTAATGGTCTGGGAACAGCATAAGCAGTTTTTTGCGGAGTCTGTATTGGAACAAAAGAAGAGTTTTGACTCGGCTCAGGGACAGAGAAACGTTTAGGTTCAACAGTTATCCAAGGTTTCGGATCATGAAAGTTATCATTGCGGACAGGAACGTTTGTGAGCGGAGGAAAATCTTGGTCGTACGAGGCGGATTGAGGAATATTTTTATGTTGCAAGGAAGAAAGTTGTCGGGTAATCTCGACTAGCTGTGCTCAAATCGCAGATTGTTCAGCCTTCGTTTCGTCGCGGAACTCAATAAACTGGGCCATAACAGTTCTAACTTTGCTGGTACAATTAAGGCATTGGGTAGGGAGTTTAATTTGTCGAAAAACAGAGGCGTCAATTCCAGGCGCGACACAGGCAATGTGGATAGGGCGTTTACACAAATGGCAGCTAGATGTCGCTTCAGTCTGGTGGCAAATATTGTTACAAAAGGGACAGGCGCTTGGAAGAGCTGAATACATGTTCGGGATGCCCCACGGGGCCCATAAACCAGTTTTACTGAGAAAAATATGAATTTATCAGCAAGTAAAGTTCAAAAAAATTATAAAATTCGGCTGAAATATTGATAATCGCTGTAACCAAATAGCAAAATTAATAAGAATAAAATTTAAAGGAACATTATGACCAGAGTTGAGTTTTTAAATCATTTTCAATTCACAGTATCTCGAAAAACAAGAAACAAGAAAAATATTTTGAATTATTAGCGGAGCAAGAACAAGACAACACAGCCGCATCATAACTACTATAATTGTTAAAGCATTATTTGCTTAAATTGTTGTTAAAGCATTATTTGCTTAAATTGAGTGATATATATTTGTAACCTTTAAATTGTAAGTTACTGCTAAAGATATAAATATGAGGAAATTTTTAAAAAAGTGATATACATAGTATAAATAATTACCTGTATAATAATTGGTTTATGTTAGTTGCATGATTATGATATGTAAGAAACATGAGAGTATTAAATTTTTAAAAAATTGATTAATTATAATGCATTATTAAACTATTTATTAGAGTAATTATTACTAGTATTATTAATAATTGTTGTTTGTAAAGTAATGTGTGATATATTTATTATAAATATGTTGGAAGATATTATAGGTTAATGCAACAAAAAATTTTTTAGTTTTTAAAGAATTTTTAGTAATAAAATAATGCTGCAAGAAATAATGAAAAGTGAGTGTGCAACTGTAAATTTAATATATAAAAATATATGTTAATTATGAAATTATAAATGCAATTAACTAGATGTATACAGAATGCAAAGTTTATTAGAGATATATAATGTTAATTATGAAATTGTAAGTGCAATTACAAGAAACCTGTACTAGATGTATACAAAATGCAATGTTTATTAGCGATATATAAGTGTGTTATATTGATAAAATAGTATGTATTATATTTAAAGAGTAGGATGCTAAGAATATTTACAATATGCTAAATGCATGAATTATTTAAATAATTACAAACTGGATTTAGAGAGTAGTGGAGTATATAAAATATATTTATGTACGGAATCATATGCACATTTACAATATAAATATGCATAAATACGAATTTTGGTTTTTAAACTCAAAATGCACACCTCGAAGTTGGTTTGAATTCTGTAGTGTTTCCCAGACCTCCAATTTCCTTTGAATTATTTCACGACGTCGGGCGTTCTAAATTCCATGGTTCGTTAATACTGCAAGAAAATATTTTAATAAGTTAAGGAAAATTATTTGGAGATGCAGTTTTTGTTAAACCAATTTTTTTTTGAAGATACATAATATTCTTGTTTATTTGTGAAAATATAATAACTTGAATGATCAGAGATAAAAAAAGGTAGATTTAAAAACAGAAATCGATGATATCTGCAAAAAGCGTCACAAATACTTTTGACCATTTTTTTTTTATTTTCACGGTGGTCAAAGCCCTCTCATTCAAACGAAGTTGATCAGTGTTAAATAACTTCACAGAATTATCACGTTATAGAATGACTTTTAGAAATTTGCGCTTAGAAAAAAATTGGAGATCTCTCATTCATCGTAGATAAATTTTTTCCCAAGTGCTAATTTTATAAAACAGCTCTTCTCACAACCATTTCCACAGAGCACAACATATCTATAAACGTCTATACAACACGTCTATAAATGTCTGATGCTCAAAATTGGGGAAGGATGCAGTTGACAATGCGAATTAACTAAAAACGCGAAAGTTTAATGTGAATTAGCCATGAAGCTGTTTTCTTCTGCGTTTAAAACGCGTTTAAAAAGAACACAAATAAGTAACGGTTAATGAATACAATTAAACTTGCAATTCAATACACCACAGCAACTATAAAAATAAAATAAACAAAAAAACAAATAACAATAACACAAACAAATATTAACTACACAGTACTGAATAACTTTTTTCAGAGTCTGTGTATTCTCAATGCACTGTTTCATTAATGTCTACAAACATTTGATTCCTCTGAAATAATATTCTATGCAAAAGCATAAGGTATTATGAGAATACTTATTTATGCAAAATTTTATTTTTTTGAAGTTTTTTTTTAAAGTTTTATTCGTTTTTATTTTTTGTAATTTTTACAAAAAAATTATCGGAATTTTTTAAAGTTTTGTTCAATAGCGCCCAGGGGGCGCATTCTGAAGAAACCCTTATATTTACCCCGATAAATGAATTTCAATGAAAATAAAAAAAATAAATATATATTGTAAAAATGGGACAGAAAATGATTGCAATAAAGTTTTTTTAAACATTTTTTTTTCTCACGCCGCAAAACCACCTCGCGCAAAATAAAAAAATTTAATCAATGCTCCTATTTTATTTTTTATAAATTAATCCTACGGGAAAAAATATTTAACCACCTCTCGAGTTGAATAAATTCTTATTCTTAAAACAATGGAAAAAATTTAACCCGAATTTTACCTAGGTAAAATTGATTTTTCACTCGCATCCTTAAGCACTAAAAAAAAATTAATCTGGGGTAACTTTTAACAGCGCGTCAGAATGCGACCCCTGACCTCGTAAATTTGTATAGGAGACAAAGACATAAGCGGACCAATTAAAATTGTGCGGTTATCATGCATTTAAAAAAAAACAAATTGGAGCGCATAAATCTTTTTAATTTTTACCTTTACTGAAAATATACAAAAACTATTCAACTTTTACCCTTTAAAAAATGGAATAAAGTAAAATGTAAAATAAAATGTAAAAAAGTTACCCTGGGGTAACTTTTAACCGCACGTCAGAATGCGACCCCAGAACTTTGAAAATCGAAAATTTGTATATGAACTTTAAATGAAAAATTTATAGTTTAAAGTGCAACACCACAATTATAACAAATTTTACTAAAATTTGTATTAACTAGAATATTAATTTTTGTCTAACAGCAGCATAGCCAATGGTAACCTGAGAATATGATGTGTTTAACAAAAAAATAGCAGGGTTTTTTGACAGTTCCGTTTTGAGCTATATAGCTTTGTCATTTGGAAGCTCAAAAACAGTTTTAGGTCGTTTAAAAAATTTCATTAGCACAGTTTTTGATGCAAATTTGTAAAAAGGTAAAACTATTAGGGACAACTTTTAGAGGTGGTATACAGCAAAAATAATTTTAAAATTTTCAGAAAATAAAAAAAAGATTATTCTTAAAAGAAATGCAACTGTAAAAATCCGGAAATTCAATTTTAATTAAATACAATTAAAATTAATTGTCAGACTTCTAAACGTTTAAAATTTGAGGTGATTTTTTTTAAAATTTTTATTTAAATATTTTGTTATTCGACGCTGCAAAATTACAAACTAAACCGTTTTATCTAAATTAACCTTTAAACAGTAATTTTAGCATGTAACGCAGGGACCAAATGGTTAGATGGTTGGACTTAGAATCTACCCACTGAAGAAATGTTTTTAAAAAGGTTCAAGCCCACCAAAAGACTTATTTTTTTACGTAAAAAATAATATTTTTTATTAATAAATTAATGACTTTTTTTTGTTTAAAAAAGTGTCCATTATTCAAGATACGCTAGATTGAAAATAATAAATTGAATATTTTTTGTAAAAGTGGTACAATCTACGCCAGCATTCTCGGCCAGCATTGCTGACCACCATTGACAATCAACCTCTAATGACTTGACAAGCAAAAATTACTGACTATTACTGACAATTAAAATTACTGACCAAAACCGTAATTATGATCATAACTAGGTTTTGACAAATAATCATTGCTTGTATAGTCTTAATGAGTGATTTAAAGGTGTCACCAGTACTACTGCTAAGGTTAAAGTGCTTTAGTACTAAAGAGTTTTTTGGGCTTAGTACTAAAGCTAAGGCATTTTTAAACGAAAATTAGCTGGCAAAAGCTCGGCAAAAGGTATGGACCCGGCACAACGTTGGCTTTTGCGAAGATAATGACAAATTATCAAAGAATCTAAATCTTAAGTGTTCCCATTAAACCAAAAACATGATTATTTAATGAAAATTGATATCAGTGAAAAAGGAAGGTAATATGGAATCCACCTCGACCCCCCCCCCCCCCTTTTAGCCTCAAAATTTTGGACCCCCCTAGACAAAAATAGAGTTCTGTTTAGAAAAGTATTCAATTTTTAAACTCACTCCTCTCCAGAATTTTAAATCTGACACCTCTAAAGTTTTTTGTTTTGAAAACCAGACACACTCTGACCCTCTTCTAAATTTCAAAATTTTTTATCTTGAGTCTACCTCCCTAGAAAGCCAGCGACTATAAGAAAACACCGTAGAACCTCTATCCCAGAATTCAAGATGCAATTTACCACGGATAACCAATCACCCTAACCGCTCCCCCTTCCTTAGCTGCTAAAACTATGCTCACCTCACTTGAATATACTGTTCTTCATCTAAAAGTAACATAAGTGAGTTATTTGAACAATAATGCTAATTAAAAAAATTAAAACGACTTTTGTTTTAAAACTATGCTGTTAGTATGGGGTTTTACTTTTTTGTGTTTCTTATTTTTGTTTAAGCATTAGAAAAGACGAATTTTTTTGTAGCTTTTTTGAGATATTTTTTTGAGATTCTAAATGCTTAACATTAAAATAATCTCATTTTTATTATTTCATATGGGCATTTTCTCAAATTTATTATGCAGTAAGCGTGGGGTTTTTTTAATAAAAAATGTTGGTTATATGTTTTGTTGCTTTAGATATTCATTCCAAAAAAATATTTTTGATAGGTAACCATTTTTGATGACTATTTACATTTTAAGATAAAAACTGCAATACACAATGGTCAAAACCCTCCCAAACGGAAGTTGTTCAGTGTTAAAAAAATATTTTCAGAGTTATAAAGTTATGGAAACACTTTTAGTCAATTAGCGCCTAAGAAAAAAGGGGATCTCTTATTTATTGGATTTCAATTTATTAAAGCGCTAATTGGCTAAAACTGCTCCTCCAACAATTTTCACAGAGCAAAACATATATGACATATCACAAATGCTATATGACATTTTGACCGTCCTTAAAATCTTGACGTATACAGTAAAAGACCAACTTTATAACTATAATATTAACCCTAAAATTATGTTTTTTTAAAAATAAAATAAAAGTCTAATGCAATAAACTTTAAAAACGTCGTTATACTTGAGTTTTTTACTGTAAACTTAACAATGTAACGCTAAGAATTGGAATTAATTACCTTAAAACAGGGATACTAACTAAAATTTATGAATATGTCCGTATTAGTCGGTTTGGCAAAAGCTAAGGCTAAAGTGATTTAGTACTAAACCTTTTCGGGCTTAGTACTAAAGCTAAGGCCAAACGATTTTTGAAATTTTAGTACTAAAGCTAAGGCGCGGCTAAAATGAAATTTCCCAGCAAACCCGTAGGGTTATTTATGATAATGACCAACAATGTAAGACCTGGCGAAGACCTAACTGTGGTGTTCTACCATAAATGAAAAAAAACATTATATTTTAACTTTCAGTAACAAAAGTTATGAACGAGTATGAGAATAGTTTAATAAAAAATTTCAAATAAATAGTCATGTGCCTATGTGAAAGCCAATTGGATTTTTTTGCTTATATTTAGCATATTGGAAGTAAAGATAAATATTAAGTTTTTGTAAATAAAAGGTTTTAGTGATTGTTATAGTTATTTATAGCAATAGTTTATAATGTTGTTTTATCCCGGTGAAGACGGATTGCCTCATTTGGTAGGCTATTAAGTGCCCACAGCAATATTTTCCTGCCTCCTACCTGCCTCCCATCAAAATCTACCTGTCTCTCACCTGCCTCATCACATGTATATGTTTTCACACAGATTGCAAGACCAACTGTCATCTACCTGACTATGAGGCAGTTTTGTCTGCTTTCTACCTGCCTATTATCTTCCTTCAAGAAAGTTTTATTCTGCCTTCTATGTGTCATCCTTTTATCTGTCGGGGAATTAAGTTTTGTTGCCCTCACTTGTTTCCAGCGTACCGTAGGCAGTTTAAAAAGGCGTCCTAACTGGTTATTACAATAATAATGTTTTTTAATCATAATTGTTTAATAGTTTAGTTAAGTTAAACCAACTTTAAAGCAACCCTACAATTATAAGTTATCAAAAAATTTGATAATTATAAATATCGATTAAGCAATCATCATTTACTTACTTTCTGAAATTTTAGACTTTAGAATCAGATGACTAAAAAAAATTTTAATACAAAATTATTATATTAAAACTTTAAGTTAACCCAATATTTTATTTAGAAAACAAATAACCCACACGTAAATGAATTTCATTGGTGATCTTTAATTAAAGCAACCTCTTACAGCATAAACCCGCATATTTCAAGTTCTTCAACCGTTTACGTGATAGCATTTTTCCCAGTTACCATGGTAAAAGCTCTGTAGCACAATGTGGAAACGTTCGTCCCACAGTGCTTTTATTTTTATTTGATCATTGTGTAATGTCAAATTCACTGCGGTTATCTTTACCTACAAACGAGGTCTTATGTTTGATGTTCAGTTCAGTAAAAATACGTTCAGTGGTTTTTAGGCGGTTTTCCAACAAAAACTTAGGGTTATTCAACAATTGCAGACGTACTTTCCACACCGAATATGTCTTATGTGACTTTAATTGATTACATCTTAAGCAATCTACGTGTAAATTTTTCATGAAATAGAAATAAAATTTGCGAACGCAAAACTCTTATATAAAATTTTTGTACATACTACTCTGTAAATAATTTTATATTATTCCCCATCTTAAAATATAAAATAATTTATACGTTGGATGCAACAAAAAGCCTAAAATATTAGACAACATTAAGTGGAAAAAAACCTCATTTAAGAGTTCACGTGAGGATTTAAAGAAATCTAAAAATGTTAGAATTCGTGATCACGTCATATATGTTCTGTGGTAATGGTTTTGGGAGAAGCTGTTTTAGCCAATTAGCGCTTAAAAGAATTAATTTCCAATGAATGAAAGATCTCCATTTTTCCTAAGCTCTAATTGGCTAAAAGTGATTCTATAACGTCATAACTCTGTGCAGGTATTTAACACATAAAAACTTCCGTTTAAATGGGAGGGTTTTGACTTTTAAGTTGATTGTTTTTTTTCAGTTTACAGTTCACAAACTAAATAATTGTTAAACGCAATATTTATAGATGAAATTTCTCTGCATAATACTGTCAAATACTCAAATTAATCAAAATATTTCATGTTTTAACATGTAAAATAATTTATACATAGGATTTAACAGAAAACATTGAATATTTTGATAACATATATGTGAAAAAAACCTTATCAAGGAGTTTACTTTCGCAGTTTTTTATTTGTTTTTGAATTCGTGTTTAACATATAGAATAATCAACATTATTAAGTATAAAAATCTTCGTGTAGATTATTCCACTGGTCCTGGCGAATTATTTTACATGATGAAAAATCTACACTGTTGGATAATTTTCAATATAACTAAAACAACTGTTTAACACACAGTCCAGTCCGACATTCTTTACAATTATGCATGCTTGTTAAAGTGAATCGCGCTTAAGTTAAAACACACAATAGTCAGAAAAAGACACCACTACCGTGGGAAAAAGGTTTCAGCAACTGGTAAAAAGGTGATTACGGGAATGGCTTAAAATTTTAATACTTTGATTTTTTAAATTAAACAATTTGATTTGATTGCCAAAAATTTTGGATATACAAAAATAAATAATAAATCAATAAAGAGCTATTTTTGCAACCTTTCTCGTTATTTAGGCCCAAAACCGCCTAAGAAAACGCTCAATTGAAAAAAAAGGATTGTCAATTTATAAACTTCGCGCTGCTCTTTTATTAAAGAAACAAACGTCTCATTGCATCTTGTGCACAGCTGAGGAAAAAGCTTTTTTGTTTACAAAAAAAGCAGAAAACAGAATTTCGAATTTAAGGTAATGCTCGTGGAGGCACTTCGGGTAAAGAGTATAGAGGGGATCCAACCAAACAGATTTTAAAATCGCTGTTTGTTGATGATAACTGCCTGTTTTGTTAATAAAACCGCGATTTTATTGCTGGTTAATACTATTTAATGTATAGATTTGGTGATACAAATTTAAAAGACGCCCTAATTTTTTCACAATCTGTAAAAAAACAGGGTGCATTTTTTTTCGATAAAATTTTGTATAAACTATAAAAAATTGTCAAAAATACGAATTCTCTAGTATTATCTTAAATACTTAGGACGTTTTAGTCAAAAAAAAATCTGATTTAATGAACATTCGATATTTTTAGATAATGGTGCATTTTTAGATTATTTTTAAAATGTTATTGCGTCATTTTTAAAATTGACGCAACTTGCTGTCGAACTTTTTTATAACTTCTTATTTTACTGAGTGGTTGGTTCCTTCCTATCTTCGCAAAAAAGTAATTTTTTCATATGAAATTTTTTTTTGCTTTTCCAAATGATGCTTTCGCGTAATCTGCTCTTTTTATTTCAATTTTATTTTTTGTGATTTTTTAGGCAAAATATAAAATAGCTAAATATGTCACAGTAAAAATTTTAACAATTACATTAAAAAAACACCCTGTAAGTGATAAATAGGGTCTTAAGCTTGCGCAATGTGATTTTTGTAAAATGTAGTGGTTTTTTTGTAAACTTAAAACATAAACATAAGAAATTCAACCCATTACATGTAAGTAGTTTATGACATTAAATTCAGCTAATAATTCAGCTAATGGCTAATTTTTAAGCTTTGAAAAAAATTATGACAGAATCATGATTATTAACAAGAAATGAAATTATAATGATAAAATAATGAAAAAGATAAACAATTGCATATTTTTTAACGAACTGTATTTATTTTTTAATGCAATAAAAATATTTTTAAGTCATTAGACTTAAAATTTAAGCAACAACACCACTCGATTATTTTGCCGTTATCGTGATATTTTGTTTTGCAACACAGTTTTCCAGTAATTGTCTAGAGATTTCGAATGAAACGTTATTTCATTAATCGTAGTTGGTTTCCATGGTGTAAATATTATTTTTTTTTATTCTAAATCAATTATAAGCCTATGTTTGCACAGTAACCAAATTGATTTTATAATAAATTAGTGGCAAGCAGGATACACGCGTTTTAATAAAGTGTTTCCTTGATTAAAACACGTGCTTGGAATGAAATCAAAAACTAATTTTAAAAAATTGTTTGGAAGACGGAAGCATTTTTTCGGCTAAAACACGGCTAACATTTAAACCCAAATACAAACTGAACTCAACAAATAAAAACAAACAAAAGATTTTTTTTAAATCTAAATAAAATTTATTTTAGAATGTATAAAACAGAGTTAAATTTCTTTAATTAATCTTGATCCATAAATAAGTTTTTTTTTAATTTTTATAGATTGACTAGGAATTCTAGTCATTTGGAATGGATTAAACTTTACTGAAACTAAAAAAAAGTTTACGTTGTAATAGTGCAGTACTGATGTTTCCCAAAACTCTAAGCTCCAGAGCACCAGAGCGGAGCTTCGCTTTTAGGAATTCCGGGGCAAGGAGCAACCCCCGGAGCTTCGGAATTCCGGAGCTCCGCCCTTTTTTTATAATTATTTATTATAAATAATTAAAGAGTAATGCCCCAGATTATTATAATTTTTTTCGTAAACTGATATTTTTTTAAAGCATATTTAAACACGTCAAGTCATTAAGGGCCTCAAATTGTCACATAGTATTCGTGATCACGTCATATATGTTTTGCTCTGTGGGAATGATTGTGGGAGGAGTAATAGAATCACCAGCTAATTAGTGCTTGGGAAAAAATTAATCTCCAATCAATGAAAGATTAATTGGCTAAAAGTTTGCTAAAAAAGCTAAAAAATTGGCTTTTTAAAAAAAGCTATAATTGACTAAAAGTGATTCTATAACGTTATAAATCTGTGAAGAATATTAACACTAAACGATTTCCGTTTAAATGGGAGGATTTTGACTATCGTGACACGATAAAAATAGTCTTAAAAAGAGAAAACTAATGTTTTTTTTTTTTTTTTTTTTTTTTTTTTTTTGTTTTTTTTTTTTTTTTTTTTTTTTTTTTTTTTTTTTTTTTTTGTTTTTTGGTTTTGGTTGTTGTGGGGGGGGGGGGGGTGGGGGGATGTTAAGGGTGTGGGGTTTTTGCGAATATATATTTTTTTGTGATTCTTTAAACTTTTATTACGGTCGTAATAAAAGTTTAGATTATCTATCTTTGATGATACCGATAAAATACACGTCAAAATAACAATAAAATACAATACTAAAAATATTCAATTTGTGATTTTCGATTTAGCGTATCCTGAATAATGCACAGTTTTTTAAACAAAAAAAAAACTTAATTAATAAAAAAGATTCAAACTTTTTGTCAAACATCTTTTAGCGAGATTCGAACCTATTTATTGCTGTAGTGCAGTGAACAAGTCCCCTGGACTCTAACCTCTAACCACTGGACTACTGCGCATCGTAGTCAATGGTCTTAAAATGTATATTTAAATAAGACGGTTCAGTTTGTAGTTTTTTTGGCGTCAAATCAAAAAATTAAAAGAAAAAAATTGATTAATGTACAGATTTTAAGGAAAGTTTTGAATTAGTTAGATATAAGCCTGAACAATACCTTGGATTGTATTCAATTAAAAAACTAATTGAGGATTTATTTATTTGCATTTTAAAAAAAATTTTTTTTTTTTTTCGATTTTTTTCAATTTTTTTAAAATTTTTAATTCCGTTTTATTTCAAATTACTAATAAAATTTGTCTCTTATTTTTTATTAACTTTCCATAAAATTTTAGCAAAAACTGTACTTTTCAAATTTTTTAAAAGAACAAAAACTGTTTTCGACCTTTAAATTGTGTAGCTCAAAATGAAACAACCGGAAAATTATCAATGCAATTATCACCGTTGAATACATCATAATCTCAGCATTTGATCGTATCATACTGTTTTTCGCCAAAAATTAATATCTAAGTTGATGTTTAGCTTAAAGTAAATATTGTTAAAACTGTGGTGTTCTACCTTGATAGGCATAATTAATTACTCAACATGGCTTACAAATTACTCAACATGAAAATAAACACTGACTTTAAATTAGCTTGAGTGTTATTATTATGTAGAATTTTTTAGCTTACGGTCAAATATAGGTATAAAAATTCAAAATCAAAACTTTGGTAAGTTCAAAAATTCCATTTAATCAGAAAAATACTTTAGAATATTCCATTTTATTTCATATGCTAACAAATAAAAATACATTTCATTATATTCGATATTTTCACAGAAATAATATAAAAAACAGAAACACTTTTTTTATATAGAAGGACAAGCCAGAAAGAAGGAAACTGAACAATTTAATAACTTTAACAGGCCGGGTCAAGCAGCTAATATTTATTTCACTTTTCAGCAAGCGTCATCCACTGATTAAACTTTATGCGGGCCATCCATTAAAAAACTTAAGTCCGCCGCTGAAATCCGACCTATTTAAATTTCGATGGGAATAGTTCCACGAAATCCGTTTCCACGTACATTATTAATGTTAATCAATTTAACTGTAAAAACATATAATAGGCTAGTAGAATCTAGCTGACCTCGATAATTGCACTATTAAATCGATTATTTAACAACAAAACCATTCAAAATTTTTAACGAAAGCGGTTAATAATAAAGGTGAAAACCCCTTTTTTAATAATTATTTATCAATTTACTCAATTTGAAACCCAAATGCAAACTTTTAAATGGCTAAATTTGGTTAATTTTTGTATACTTTATAAAAAGGTGGAATTAAAAAAAATATTCTGCGATTTTATTTGTATTTTTAACGTCATAACCGCATATCGGCAAACTAATTTTCGACGTTAGCCAGATATAATTCAACCATAAGTGATTTTATCGTGCGGTTTAAATTTTCGGTCTTCAAATAATATTTTTGGTAGGAAAATTAGATTGTCCTGTTAAAATAGTTTATAAACCTTTAGATCAAAATGTAAGCTTTGTAACCTGGCTTAGGCTTAGGCCAATGGGTATTAAAATTTAAATTACAAAATATAAACTAAAAGAAAGCAAGAACTAAAAGTAAGAACTAAAAAAAAGAAAGAAAGCAGTAAAAGAAACAAGAAACTAAAAGAAGGAAAGAAAGCAGTAACGTTTTCACAAAAAACGTTTTCACAAAAAATTTGACTCCGCACCGCACCTTTAAGGGGCGGAGCTCCAGGACTCTGAAACTCCCTTTTAAATAGTAGAATAATATTGGAGGGTAATATTGGAGGTTAGATAAATTAGTAGTTGAGATCAGGAATGTTCTGAAACAGAGCGAATCTCCGCTTTCAAGAGCTGTGGACCAACCCCTGGAGCTTCAAAGCTCTTCATTCAATTGCTTAACTAAAGCTAAAGTCTTCCAGGCTAAAATTAAGGGCGTGACTGCTGTCGGCCAGGAAGAAGTAAAAAATAAACCCGCGAGCGAGAAAAATTAAAAAAAAATGTTTTCAGCGGTTATGTAACCAATTATTATTTAGTTGCGTCAAGTGTTCTCTGCATGTGATATTTTCTTAAAAAACGAGTGGTTACTTTACTACTCATCTAATTTCACCCTGATAGAATTTATCTTTAATTTATTGCATAATTGAAGAGTAATGCCATAAATTATTTTTTAAATTTTTTTTGTATAACTTCGTGACTTATGCTTTTTCTCTATGTTTATGCTTTTTTCTATTTTACAGAAAATTTACTATTTGCTTATTATTTTGCTGAAAAGTGAAATAAATATTAGCCTCTTAAAATTATTAAATTGTTCAGTTTTTTCCATTCTGTTTTTCTGGCTTGTTGGACTTGGTCTCTTCACTACAGCAATAAATAGGTTCGAATCTCGCTAAAAGATATTTGACAAAAAGTTTGAATCTTTTTTATTAATTAAGTTCTTTTTTGTTTAAAAAAGTGTGCATTATTCAGGATACGCTAAATCGAAAATCACAAATTGAATATTTTTAGTATTGTATTTTATTGTTATTTTGACGTGTATTTTATTGGTATCATCAAAGGTGGATAATCTAAACTTTTATTACGACCGTAATAAAAGTTTAAATAATATATTCGCCAGAGCAGTCGGCCACGTCACACCACTATGGTAAAAATAACAAGAACGCAATGCAGCAAAATTAACTCCCTTGTGGCCGGACATGCGGCTTTTGGCCGGACGTGCGGCTTTTGGCCGGACGTGCGGCTTTTGGCCGGACGTGCGGCTTTTGGCCGGACGTGCGGCTTCTGGCCGGACGTGCGGCTTCTGGCCGGACGTGCGGCCCGAATTGGATTTTATGATGCACGCTGCTACAGACTGCTGTGACATACCTTTATTAGATTATCCACCTTTGATAATATATGTTTACTTAAAAAACTTTGATTGCTTAATTTGTCGCTTCCTGGCAGTTTTTGAGATTAGTACATGTATCAAAAACGTTAAAAGATTTAGATTCTATACTCCTTCCTTAGATTCTAAGCAATGAACGCCTGCTTGACAACAAATGAGTTCTATGATAAAACAAGAAGAAAACAAGAAGAAGAAGAAGAAAACAAGAAGTAAAACAAGAAGTAGTTTGAAAAAACAAGAACAAGAAGAAAACAAGAAGTAACAAGAAAACAAGAAGTAGTTTGAACAAGAAGTAGTTTCAAAACAAGAAGTATAAAACAAGAAACAGTTTGAAAACCGAAAATCAAAGCACTAATAATATTTTTAAAATTTTGTTTATATTGTTGGCACCGAAGGAGTACTGCACAATAAAGTGCAGTTCTTGATTGAACAAAAGATAGTATCCCACATAGTAAGATCAAAAATATATCAAAAATATACCGAAAAATGTGCAACTCCTATTTAAAAAATTAAGTCAGAGTGGGTCATTATAATGAGGTTCTGCACTTAAATGTCACCCTGCATAATAAGGGCAGAATGGCCATTTTAATTCGCGCGAAGTAAAATGGAAAGGACGCTATTATATAGCATATCTTAATTTCATTTTAATACTCACAAGTGTAATATTGTTCGGGCCGCATGAGTTTTCCCGTGTCGTACAGTATAACACTTGTCAGTGTATATGAAATCAAATTTTTTTGGGGGCATTTTTTTGCACAATAAATTCCCTTTCAAATGTTGGTTTAAATTTAAGTTTAGTTTTTTATTTGGTTTAATTCCGAAAAATATTAAATGAATACTGCCCTTTAAAGAGTTGTTGTTTACTTACGATTTTACATTTAGTGTGATTTCTTTGCTGTTTTTCTGGTATTACCATTTTAAAAAAAACGAATAATAAGAAAGAAAAAAACTTTAAGAAAAGAAAAAAAACTAATAAGAATAATAATAAGAAATAAGAAAAAAGAAATAAGAATAAGAATAAAAAAGAAAAATAATTTTTACTAATAAGAAAAAAACGAACTACGTTTAAAAAGACATTTCGCTTTCTTATATATAAACTTCGAATCAATTTTAAATTTGGTATTTATAGCGAACAAACATACAATTTAACACCATACACCAAACAACACCTAATACCAAACTCAATGTTCAGCAAATAATTATAAAAATTTCCGCTTTGTTTCTAATTTGATATCAATCGATGTGTTACTTTCCGATCACGCTAAAAAAGTTGTGTTAAATCATTTTATAAGAAACAAAATAAGAGATTTTAAATTTTGACCGTTATTAGTTCAAATGTTTTTTAATTTCTCCATAAACGCTGCGTTATCTTTTGAATCGTTTTTTAAAAACAAAGCTGTTTTTGTACCAAACTGTTAATGTCAAACTTTTTAATTATTAATTATCAATTCCCATTTTCGGCACCCGTTTACGTACCTCCTAAAATTCTTAAAGGGTGATTTTATTATAATACCGTCATGTTTGTACTCATATGAAAGCTATCGAGACGCTGATGTCAAAAGTATTATTTTTAACTCGATTCACAAAAACAAAATGGTTACCCTTTTTTACAACCCATAATGTACCCCCCTCCGAATTTTTATGGGGTAAGTTTTATAGATTTATTTGAAAAATAATCTTAATAAAGATCTCGACACGCTGATTTTAAAAATATTATTTTTAACTTGATTTACAAGAGGGTAAACTTTTTTACAACCCACAATGTACCTCCAAAAAATTTTTGGGCGTACAATACGGGTAATACTAGTAGCCATTGGTTGAATCGATTTAAATATAATGTTTTGAACATCAGCGTGTCGAGAGTTTTAATGTGAGCATAAACAGGACGGTATTACAATAAATATATAACTGACCCCCTACAAATTTTTGGGGGTACATTATGAGTTGTAAAAATCGTGACCAGTGGATGAATCGAGTTAAAACTAATATTTTTAACATTGGAGTGTCGAGAGCTTTTATATGAGTAGAAACATGACGATATTACAATAAAATTAGCTCCTAAGAATTTTAGGGGGTACATTGATGGGTGCAAAAATTAGATAAACACTGAAAAAGACTAATAATTCATATATTTTTAACTCAAAACGCAAATAAAATCCAAAAGCAAATTCTATGCAAAATATATAAGGAAATTAGATCAGAAAAAGCGACGCTTGTTTAAAATTCTAAAACAAAAACCCAATTTTAGGGAAAAATATCAAAGTTTGCAATACAGTAATCTAATATTTTATAAAAGTTTAAAGCAAAAACTTCGATATTTAAAACTCCATATTTATCCTTGCAAGAACTTTGTATTTTTACCCAGTTAATTTTGGACAAATAATTATTTATTTCAAGAAGATTGGCTTTTTTAAAATTAAAATATTTGCAATATTTATATTCGCCTTTTGTAGGTGTGTTTAACAAAAAATCGACAGATTTGTGATCACAGCGCTCAGAAAAATTAGGTTCTACACTTATATTTCTAAAGATTGTTACACTTTGGGTTAAAATTAAGTCCAAAATATTCCGAACGCGAGTTGGCTCTGTAACTAGGGTACTGCATTTAATTTCGGCACTTTTTTGTTTTTCCGATGTAACTTTTCACTGTATGGCCGAATTTTCATGTTTGATAGCTCATTTTGAAGTTTTCACAATACTGAGTTGCGTCACAAAAGTTTCACTATACGAAAGTAGTCTTTTTACTTAATTAAATTCGTTTTTAAAAAAATGGAAAATTACCGAAATTAAATGTGTGCATTTAATTTCGGCACTTCACAAACAATCAATTGTTTCTCAGTCAAAAAATCATCATTTTCAAAGATTTAAAAGCCTATCATTATCTCCAGACAGTTTTCTTTAATTTAAGCTCCTACTTATTGTTCAACGTGTAACTGGCAAAAAGTTACAGCTAAAATACCAAATGGTATTAAAATGAGCAAAATTTGGGAAAAAAAGTGCTTTTAATTTCAGCACTTTTTAAAAGGACCTCCCTAATCGAGTTTAAATGCAGTGCTATGACCCCTAAACATTTCAACGTTGTGTTTTAACTATTTACAACTACAATTTAACACCCGACCACTTAATTCAACCTGTTTTTACCTACAGCAATATGTGTGCCAAAATTACACTATTTTATTTTATAACGATTGCTCACCACAGACGCAACGTAGAACCACGGGGACTAAAAATTCGGAAAATAGACTGAATTTTACCAGGACAGTTTAATTTTTAAACCAATTTATTGCGTAATCATGAAATGCTCATGTTCTAAAAACGAGTAACAATTTTATTTTTTATAAATCACACAATTTCACATGAAAATATCATAACATAACAAATAAAAAGCTCACGACAGTTATCTACATATAATTAGCTCTCATTTGAGCTATTAAACGTCGTATTCCGTCCAGAATTACCAAAGATATAATCCAAAGTTAAAAATGCCTAATTTGGAAAAGTGCCGAAATTAAATGCACTACCCTAATTGTTTTAAATTGTTTCTTAAGCAACAGTTTAAGATATTTAAGATATTTATATCCCCATCAAATACGTTTGACTCTGATAAGACTGAACTACTTACCGTAATAACAGACTATGTAAATTTTGTAAATTTTCCAGTTATTATAGTTGGTGATTTTAATTTCGGGTGTATTAAGTGGAAAGTGCCTCTAAATTACGGTAACATTTGCTCCCAAGAATTCTTAAACTGTTGCTTAAGAAACAATTTAAAACAATTAGTTACAGAGCCAACTCGCGGTCGGAATATTTTGGACTTAATTTTAACCCAAAGTGTAACAATCTTTGGAAATATAAGTGTAGAACCTAATTTTTCTGAGCGCTGTGATTAGTAATCGACCGGGGCCCCGGCCCTGGCCCAGCTTACCCTGGCACTTTTTTCTGCCCCGGCCCCGGCAAATGCAATTTTGCCAACCCCGGCCCCGGCCCCGATACTTTTTGTGTCGGTTTTTTCGTTTTTTCAAGTTGTAAATCAACCGTCTCGAGGTCAAAACTATCTTGACTTAATTTTTTGTAACGAAAATTTCTATATATTTAATGTTAATGTCACTGAACTTCTTTTTAACAGCAATCACAACAGCATCGATGTCGCTATTTTTTGGAGTTATAATTCATTCATCTATTAATCATAATAAATTTTATTTCGATTTAAAAAAAAACTAATTGGCAAGGAATAAATGATTACTTATTTTTCATTGATTTTGTTGAGTTATTTCAACAAAGCACAGATGCAGAAAAATATTAGGAGATAGTAAAAAAATTTTCTTGAAAAAGCAATCAAAATTTTTCTACCTATTAAAAAACGAAGTACATCTGTTAAAATAAAATATCCTAAATAAAAAGAAAGTATAAAATCTAAAAAGTCGAAGCTTTGGAAAAAATGTTTTGATCCTATTGCAAAAGCGGAATATAACAAATTAAATCATAAATACAAGAGTGAAATAAACAAATTTAACGAATCAAAGAAAAAAAAGTTCTAAAATCCAAAGATAAAAATTAGCTTTTTAAACACGTTAGAAAATTAAGAAAAAATACAAAAGATATCGCTCCTTTAGTTGATGAATCTGGAAACTTAACAGATGATCCAAAAGCTCAATCTGAAATACTTAATTCTATTTTTAAACAGAATTTTACTAAAGATAACGGAGTAAACCATACAATAACTTGTAAATCGCCTAAAGATATTTCTTTCTCAAACATAAAATTTACTGACCAAAATGTTTTAAAAGCCCTAAAAAAGCAAAAAAATAAAACAAGCAGAACTCCAGACACTTTGCCTGCTATTTTATTAAAAAAATTAGCAAACTCTCTAGCATCTCCTTTAGCTACTGTTTTTACAGTTTCTTTTAAAACGCATAAATTACCTCCAACATGGTTAACTGCTATTGTAATTCCAATTTTTAAAAAAGGTGATCCAAGTGACCCAAAAAATTACCGCCCAATTTTGCTTACTTGCATAGTATGTAAAGTTATGGAGTCTATAATTTATGACCAACTGTTTGGGTTTTTTAAACGTTTTAAAATTATTTCAAAAGCTCAACATGGATTTTTGCAAAAAAGTCCACTTGCTTTCAACTTGTGGAATCTTTTACTGATTGGAACCAAGCGATAAAAAATAAATTATAGACACTGTAAATATAGATTTTAGTAAAGCCTTCGATTCGGTCTCGTATGAACATATTTTATCTAAACTATTAGCTTACGTTATTTCTGGATTTCTGCCTTTTTAATGAATCGCACAAAAAAATTGGTTATTGAAGAAAATATTCCTAATTTATATGTAAAGTCTTTGTTGACGACTTCAATATCTACCACACTTGTGCAATAAATCAAGATAATTTATTATTACAAATTTCTGTTGATAATTTAGTTAAATGGGCAGCCAAATGACAGCTCCAAATCGCAACACAAAAATGTTGTATAGTACATATGGGTGCCAAAAATCCAAATTTACCTATTTTAATTCCTAAAAAACCACTAACAATAAACAAAGAAGCTTGAGGTTTAAATATTTTAGTTTCTCATGGGCTTAAACAAGGCGCTCACTGCAATATTGCTAAAAAACATATCAATTTCTTAAAATAATTTTTAGATGTTTTCAAACCAAAAATGTAGAGGCACTACGTTCTAATGGCTATGGCTCTATGGCTATGGCTATGGAGAGGCACTATGACTCTAATGTGCGCCCTATTTTAGAATACTGCACTCTAGTGTGGTTCCCATATTTATGTAAAAATATTGATTGCGTTGAACAGGTAAAGCGTACTTTTACTAGACGTTTGTTTGTTAAGTGTGCCCTTGATCAAAATTACAATTATATACAGCGATTAAATTTACTGAAATTAAAGTATTAGAAAAGCGGACAATTTATTTTGACCTTAATTTATGCTATTCTATTATTAACAATCTTAATGACTCTCAATTTGAAAATTTTTTTAGTTGGGGTAAATATAAAGGAAGAAACGGTCATAGCAAAAAACTTTATATACCTACAGCTAAGAAAGATATTTTGTATTACTCATTTTCCAACAGGGCAGCAAGATATTGGAATAGTCTGTCGGAAAATGTTGTAATCTCAAAAACGCTACAAAACTTCAAAAATAAAATCAAGAATATAAATTTTCAGAACATAACTAAATTTGACAGGCACATTAAGTAGCTTTAAAGCTCTTGTGCTTCCTTCCCTTTACTACCTACTAATCAAACTTTTATTAAAGCATGCTTATTTTAAATAACCTTATTTGTGTATATAGTTATGTATTGAAAAATATTATATTTTATATTATATGTAAAGTAT
>JASAMX010007522.1:0-12119 GCA_030248175.1 Microlaimidae sp. YZB2_3 | reverse complement strand
TCAAAAAGAAAATGCAAAGAAATGTAATTTTATACAATACCTGGCATGTTTGTTGAATAAAGTTTTCGTGTCCCACGTTTCACAAAAAATGAGATAAAAATTTAAGTTTTTTAAAAATAAAACACTAATTATCTCGACAAATACTTCATTAAAATTTGCAACCAGGGTGTCAAAATAAAGTTAAAAATAGGTCTGTTTTTTTATATGCTTTTATCAGAAAAAGTTTTGCAGCGAAGAATACATTTTTTAAGTACAACATACCAAAACAGCCCTATTTTGGCCTTAATTAAAAGGTCTAAAATAATTTGGACGCAACACTAAGATTTAAAGCATAGGGTAAAAATAATCGACATCAAAGTAAAAGATTTAATTTTTTATCGAACTTTGAATTTTTTATTCTTATACACAATTTTTGTATAAAATTTATTTTTGAAAAAAAAGTGCGCAAAACCTTCAGAAAATACTATGTAATCAAAAAATTTTCAACTTTTGTAAAATAAGTGACGCCAATATAGACCACTTAATAAAATACTTTTAGAATACTCATTAAAATGAAAAACTTCTTTAGGTAAAGTCTTTAGAATGGCTTACACTTCGTTAATTCGCGTAAATTGAAATCAATTTATTTATATCAGGGGGTTTAGAAAAAAAGTGGATTGTTCCATTATTATAACACTAAAAATATGATTTTTATTCTAATTTAAATTAAAAAGAGATTATGACTTTAAAATAAAAATACAATTTAAATGGACTGAAATTATATTGTAATAATGGCATATTCTAGCGAGGTTTGTTATTCAGGAGTTGCTGATCTTTTGGTAAAGTATAATATTTTTTTCATTTTTAAGGGTCAAGCTCACAATTAAGCTAATTAGCTTGGGCTAATTGTGAGCTTGAGCTTAGTACTCACAATTAAATATATGTGAGTACCAATTGGTATTGAGCATTTGTGAGCAGCTCAATGCATCCCTAATCTCGGCATCGGAATGAATATAAATATATGTTATTGCGCAGCTAAAACTATAGTTTATTAGGCTATTTTTTAATTTAATTCAAAAAAAGTGGTAGACTAGCCTTGAAAAATGCTCTAAGAATAGAGCAGGAAAAAGGGGCGATTTTTCCATGGGCGTATGTTTAGACAGAAAAGATGCGGACTAGGCTGAGATGGACATTATGTGGACTATAGGAAATTTGCATTTGGTTTGGGCAGCTACTCACTAAATAAAAATTTCTATTATATGATAATGATTTGTTTATACATTGATCTAATCACACATCACTGTTGCATTTTTTTAGTTTGATGAAATGTCAATTGAAAAAACCATACTCACAGCAATCTTTGACAAGCGGGAAATCTCCACTTTTTCAAATTTATAGTTGTTTCTTACACATACAAATATAACCTTCTGATTGAAAAAGTGGCGATTTCGCGCTTGTCAAAGATTGCTGTGAGTATGATTTTTTCAATTGACATTTCATCAAACTAAAAAAAACACGCAACAGTGCTGTGTAATTAGATCAATGTATAAACAAGTCATTATCATATTGTAGAAATTTTTATTTAGTGAGCAGCTGCCCAAACCAAATGCAAATTTCCTATAGTCCATCTCAGACTAAAGGCAAACCAAACGTAGCTGCAACAGTGTTTTCACGCGTTCATTAAACAACTATTTTCTTTTTTTTTGTCTCACAAAATAAGAATTATTCATAAACTATTATCTGAAGCTAATTTCTTACTTCAAACTTTCATTTTCTGAATTCTGATTGGCTGTTATGAGTGACGTCAGATTCTTGTGATTTAAGTGCTTACTTAATGGGGGTATTTTTCAGTCCAAGGAACAACTGTTGCAGCTACGTTGGGTTTACCTTACATACACCCGGGGAAAAATCGCCCCTTTTTCCTGTTCTATTTTTAGAGCATTTTTCAAGGCTAGTTTTTATTAAATCACATAAAAATCGAACAAATTTACGTTTTTTTATTTCTGAAAACGTTTTTCGCTTAAATTGTTTTGAATTATCAGATGTTTACTTGGATTACTACAAAAACAGTGTTAAAAATGAGGCAAAAATGAATATGAGTTAATTTTCCCAAGGTATTTTGTTTGAATATAATTTCGCTAAAAATATTGCTGTATATAAGCCCGAAGGTAAAAGCAGAAAGTATTTTTTGCTGGCACTCAACAAAAAAATGTAAAGAAAATATTTCCGCATCAATACATAGTTTTGAATGACTAAAAATAGAATATTCAAAAACAATTATAACAACAGCAGTAATATTCTCATTCGCTATTTTTAGCTCTTAATTATTAAAAGAAAAATACAACTCACGCATCTAATTTTTAAACAACGCAAAAAACAATATTTAACAGCGTACGTAGTTATGTGTACTGTGTTGTGTAGCGCACGCAAAATAATTTTATTCTGAATGCGGTATTGGGGCAAAGTATTCGCTCTGTTATCACTGTGATATATACAATTGTGTAGCTTTATTCTATAATGGCTCAAAAACGGTTTGCTTTAATAATTATCGATATGCAGGAACACTTTCGTTCCATGGGGGAGAAAATAGTCGAGGAACTAAATAAAACTTCAGAACTGTGTAGGAAACAAAAAGTAAGCAAAACTTTTTTTTTAATTTTTAAGGCTTTTTTTGTGATTTAAAAAAATCGTTAAAATATTTTTGTTAGTTTTTATAAAATATAAAGTTGTTTTCACATTTAGTTAGAAAACGAGTATTATAAACGAAATATAAACGATATTGATAACAGTAGTCCGCATTTTTTCTGTCTAAAAATCACCCTTTTTTTCGTCGTGCTCTATTTTTGAGCATTTTTCCAAGCTAAACAAATTTTGAGTTTTAGTTTTTATAATTTTTGAAAATTCTAAACAAATTTTGAGTTTAAGCTTTTAAAATTTTTGAACGTGTGTGAAATAAATATATATACTCAGATAATTCTAGTTAAGGCTGGTTCATACTTATGACAAAACGTCCTTTGGACAAAGTCCAAAGGACAATTTTAGAAAAGCCAAAACGTCCTTTGGACTTTTTCCTTTGGACGAAGTATGAATGCTGCTTGAAATCCAAAGGGAAAAATCCAAAGGACAAAAAGGATGAACATGTTGTCCTTTGGGCAAAATCCAAAGGACAAAGTCCAAAGGACGATTTGCCGCTGTGTTTGTCCTTTAGACAAAGTCCAAAGGACCTTTGTCCTTTGGAATTTGTTCAAAGGATGTTTTGTCATAAGTATGAACCAACTTTTAAGGTCCGTAAACTTTTGGCTAAACTGCCTGAAAAAATTGTGTTTTTTTAATTGAAGAGGTTTAGTGTCAAACCCCCAATTCAAGCGCTAAGTTATGTCAAATGTCAGCCAATATTTTTATACTTTTTAACATATAAATTTTTATATATTTAAAAATATTTTTCACGTCTTAATTTCTTGATTGGAGTCCCGCGCAAAAAAATACTGAACGTACTATTCATCATACTGAACGTCTATTCAGCTGCGCGCAACCCATGCTTATGCAAATTAAACGACACCATAATCAAATTATTTATTACGTTAGATTTTAAGTCTCAGTGATATTGACCTAGCACGGCTACAAAAAAGGTGAAAGTGGACGGCGTAACCGTCCAATCAGCTGCGCTTAATCCATGTTTATGCAAATTAAACAACACCGTATGCAAATTACATAAGATTCTAGGTCCCGCTGTTTTCTATTTACCTAGCACGGCTACAAGAAGCTGGATCCATGCTTATGCAAATTAAACAAAATCGTAACAATTTTTTTAGGTCCCAGTGATATTTACCCAGCATGGATACAAAAAGGTGAAAGTGGACGGCGGTGTGCTGGCGGAGTGGTGGGACTCAGCGTCTCGAAAAGAATTAGAATACGGTGCTGACGATTGGAAAATCATGTCCGAGCTGACTCAAAACCGCTCTGAGGACTTTTTTCTCACGGAAAAACGGCGCTACGACGCTTTCCACGGTACACTCCTGGAAGACATGCTGCGAAGGCTGAAGGTAGGCGTGTTAATTTTGCTATAGCTTAACCCGTTACCGTGATGGCCTTTTTTCCTGTTACAATCGTGAAAGCTTCGCATGACAAAGGTGAAACCTTCGTCTCACGGTGGTGATATTTTCGTATCAGCAATGTCGCACATAAACATTACCGTGGTAAACTCTACGTATGACTTAGGTCGTATTTATGTCGTTCACAATTTTTTGTAAGTGATTAGTGCTTAGTAAGCGAGCGAATTGAAATGTTAAAGCTGTACGATAACAAAACCCAAATTTTTGCAATATGAAATATCTTACGTAATACATTGTATCCGTGAATAATGCATATTGCTACCGTACAGCTTTCACTATTTACTTACTCGCTCACTGGGTACTAATCACCACAGAAATTTTGTATGACCTAAATACGACCTAAGTACGACCTAGGTCACACGAAGGGTTCACGGTAGCAAGAATGCATAAGAATAGAAAATGTCCGACAGTGTGTTAAACAGTTGTTCAAATTATAGGTAAATTATTTCGTAGTAGATTTTTTCAGATGATAAAAAAACTACACCACCTGTGGAATAATCTAAGGTTTGTTAAATAATCTACATGATAATTTTTTTACGCAATACTGTAGATTATTCTACATGATAAATGCGAATTTGCAAACAAAAAACCTGGGAACGTAAAACTCTTTGATGAGGTTTTTTTCATGTAATGTTGTCAAATATTCAGCGTTTTTTGTGGAATTCGACGTATAAATTATTTTACATGGAAAACATGGAATATTTTGAATAATTTGAATTATTCGACAGAACTATGCAGAAAAATTTCATCTATGCATTTTGCGTTTACAATTTTTTTACTTTGCAAACTTTGACAGCAAAAAAGAGCGTAAAATCCTCCTGGGGCCTGTTTCATAAAAACCTTTGTAAATTCTCATTTTACAAATCTCCGCTTATTTTTTGTAAAATACACGATAAAGGTTTTTCGACTTGTAATCCAGGAGGAGCATCTGCGCGCACTGCTCTGTGCTGATTTGTCGCAGCCACGTCATTTAATCTTCGCTGACTGATCGATATTCGCCCTGTCGTATATCCTCTATCATGTAATTTACAAAAATTAGGCGGAAATTTGTAAAATGAAGATTTACAAACGTCTTTATGAAATAGGCCCCAGATGAGGTTTTTAGTTTTTTCCACGTAATGTTGTTAAATATTTTCGGTTTTTTGTTGCAACGGGTGACGGAAAAAAGCACCCGCGGCAAAGGCGAAAAAAAAAGCACCCGTCGCTAAGGCGGAAAAAAAGCATCCAAAAGGGGCGCATGACAAATATCGTACAGTGGTGTTTATTTATTACGTTATAAGTATGAACATATTACGTTACAATTTATTATTTATTTTATAAGTATTACGTCATAAGTTATTATGAAACTTAATTTAAATATTTAGCAGCATTTTATAAAACTTAAGGTTAAATAAATTTAAAAGTATTTGCAAAGTAAATAGATAGTTCTCTGCTAGGTAAATGACAAGCAAATCTGTGTTTTAGTTAGAAATTTACATGAAATATTATTTTCTATCGATTCAGTGCACACTCATATCATAATAATAACGAATTGGGTCCAATTCGCTTCGCACAATTCGCTCCGGGCCCAATTCGCTCCGGGAACAATTCGCTCCGGCCCCAATTCGCTCTGGGAACAATTCGCTCTGGGCCCAATTCGCTCCGGAAAAAATTTGCAAACGCATTTCTGATTATCAACAAAATTTTACTTTTAATAGTCTAAGCATAAGTGGGCAGCCTCCCGGATTTTGGGGGGTATACCCGACCCCTGAAATTTGGGGGGGGGTGTCCCAAAATTTTTTTGGGGTATACCTCAAATACCCCATTTTTAGCGTTTTTAGTACTGGGACCCCCCAAATTTTAGGGGGGGGGGTGTCCGGGGTACCCCCAAATTTTAGGGGGGGTGTCGGCTATAATCGGGATTTTTGGGGGGTATAACCCCCAACCCCCCCTGCCCACCTATGAGTCTAAGCCTAAGCCTAAGCCTAAGCCTGAACCTAAGCCTAAGCCTAAGCCTAAGCCTGAACCTAAACCTAAACCTAAGCCTAAACCTAAGCCTAAATATATTTAGTTTACATAGCGTACGTAATAATAATTAATTTATACGCTTGTTGGAAATGCGTTTGCAAATTTTTTCCGGAGCTAATTGGGCCCGGAGCGAATTGTTCCCGGAGCGAATTGAGCCCGGAGCGAATCGTTCCCGGAGCGAATTGGGCCCGGAGCAAATTGTGCGGAGCGAATTGGGCCAGACCTAATAATAACAATGCCACAGTTATTATTTGAGCCATAATTTGCTGTAGAACAATTTTTAAAATGAATTATTGTGTGCAAAAGTGAAAGTTCACGACCTCTAAAATCTTCCAAACTATAAACTTACCACTAATATCAGCATTTTCGAATATACAATAAGAACAATAAATCAATCCACAAAACTATAAAATACTTGAACAGTTTTCAAACACCTTTTAATTTCAATATACTAAATTTAGCAGTTTTATTAGTTTATATCGGCGGTGCTTGTTTTTAACATATATCCGTTTATACAGTGACAGGCAGTAATAAAACTTTGAACTGAGTTTATTCGGGCTGGGTCCTTATATTTTAGCAGAAAAATAGTACCGGGTCTACTTTTTGGACCGTGCCCAGTACTTAATATCGTTCATTTTCGGCACATTTAAAATAATTTATTAAACAAATTTTATGAAAAAAATTTTCATATAAAATACAAATAGTTCATGCTATACATGTTCATACAATACAAACAGTTCATGTTTTTAAACGCATGTTTAATAATTTTTAGACGATAAAAATATTGGACCCGGTCGGAAGTTTTTTGAATACTAGTGATAGTTTTGTTCTAGTTTTTTGTCGGCTATTATATGAAATTAGGTCAACCGGTTTAAATAAAATTTTACAAAAAACTTTTAGTTTTCATTCATTTTTAAATTTATACATAAGATTGGTTTTTTGAGTCTTTATTTTTTTAAAAATATATCATAATCGTTAAAAAATGGCTGATTTCGGTGTTGCGGAATAGCGGAAAAGCAACTGTAATCCCCATTCTGTAGTCGAATCAAAGTCAGCGTTGGCCAGGTTCCATACTATAATTTACGTGGAGGAAAAAGCCACAGTAATAGGACCATCTAAAGGTGTCATAGAGGTTTTTTTTCGAAAAAAATATTATCGCGGGCCTACTGTTTTTACGATTATAATAAAAATGTTTTTTTTAAACATCAAGATTCATTTGTTTTAAGATCAGTATTGCAGGATATTGTTTAAACTAAGGTGTGTTGCTGATTAACTGGCAATGTACATTGGTTTGAAAAAGAAAGCATATATTTCAAATATTTTTAAGTCATGTGCGAAATTTGGTTGAAACAACCGCAGGGTTTTGTGGGAACCTTTTAAGGACCGCACAATAATTATTTCTAATTAGAAATACAAACATTGGTTTAAAAACTAACACAAGAATAAATTAATTAATATTTTCGTAAAGGTAAGTTTCGATGTTTACAATACTATTTATAAAATTGCTAATAATTTCCAACACTAATAAAACTCTTGAAAAAATTTTAAAAAAAGCTGATATAATAACTTGAGAATGTTTAAAAACTGAACAAAAAATTTAATACTCAGTACTGATAACGTAATAAATAAAAGTCGTGACAATATACTTGTCATGCACTCCTTTCGGGTGCTTTTTTTTCGCCTTAAGCGACGGGTGCTTTTTTCCGCCTTTGCCACGGGTGCTTTTTTTCGTAAACCGTTGGAACGGACGTATAAATTTTTTTACTTGTTAAAACATGGAATATTTTGACTAATTCTAATTATTCGACAGTGTTATTATGTTTAAAAACTTCATCTAAGAGTTTTGCGTTCGAAATTTTTCTTTCTACTTGACTAAAAATCTACTTTGGAATAATCTACCTATTATTTTAACAAATGTTTAACACACAGTCGGACATTCTCCACGCTTATGTATTCTTGACAATAATAACCGAAGAAAAGGCAATCTAGAGAACGGGTGAACTGGTTTTATTTTCTGTAAATTCTTTAAATTTTTATTAGTGTAAACCGCAAGAATAAAACGTTCTTAGAGAACACACCACATTATAATTCTGTGTTATATATCGCCATGACATGAACAACCATAAAACTTTTTGTTTTTCCTAATCACCGGAACAAAACCCAAAAATCAAGCTTAACTTTCTCATGATCGTTTTATTTAAAAATGTGTTCCTGAAGAACGATTTGAATCCACGTAATTATTATGAAGATCTGACAAATCTTTACAAAAAATGGCATATATTAAAAGAATAATATAAGTTATAAACAATAAAGTACGATAAGATCGGCTGAATTATATAACAGCCTTTACCAAAACCTATGTTAAAGGATGAATATAAATTTAGATAATTGGGATTTGGTTTTGTATATAAAGAAATTAAACTTTGCTGCAATGCGAAAAGCGTTAACTTTAAAATTAGTTCATTTTTTAGAAACATTAAATGAATAGAGGCTTTTCTTTAAAAAAAACTCGACAACAATGAATGATATATTTTTATGTGCATGAATTTTAATTCAGCATTTTCGATTTCTGTTAAAATAAACAAAAAACTTATTATGAGTTTGGAGAGCTATTAAATTTTTAAGAGACTGTAACTGTGTTTAAATCATGGAAATATAAATCTGATGACTTTAACGATTTGCGGTCTTAAATTGAATATTTAACAACAAATCAACTCGTATGTATGAGTAAGATCGGTTTTATTTTAAGGATTAAATATTTTATTTTCAACAGAAAATGTGTTACATTAGTAAAATTGGAACAGAAATAAACACTTTTAACAGCTAAAGTGCACTGATTATTGTAAATTTTTTTTAAAAAATGAAATTTACAAAAATTTCGCGTTTTAATTTGTGTTTTTTACCGTCATTGCAACACAAATTTAATTAGTCCGTTTATGCCCCTCATAACTTTAAAACGAGGTCAGCTACGAAATGCTGTTATTCATTCAATACCGATATTAAATTAATTCAAAATTTAACCGTAAGCGTTTATCCATTTTAGCTTTCTCTATCTGTAAAATCTTCAACCGCAATTATTTAGCTAAAACGGATTCGACAATCGTTTAGCATACGGTACATTCCAATTTTAAATTTTATTTTTTAGGTGGACACCGTGGTTATCGCGGGTGTTATGACGAATTTGTGCTGCGAAACCACCGCACGCTCTGCGTTCGTTCGAGATTTCAATGTCCTTTTTCTAAGCGACGGCACAGCCACCTGCGACACGGAAATGCACAAGGCGTCACTTCTGAATATCGGTTTCGGTTTTGGAAAAGTACTTACCTGTAAAGAATTCAGGAATTTAATACTGTGATATGGATAAACATTTGCTGTGTTTAAATTTATTGTTAACAAACCAGTTGTTGCTGTGGTGGTTTTTCTTAATAAATTTATTTCAAAAACTATCTATATATTTCAAACTATGGTTTCTAAATTTAGATAAAGTGTAACGAATCATTTTGTGTGATTATCGGTTTCGGTTTGGGAAAAGGGCGCTAGGAAAAAATACATTCTGCATAATATCTTTGGAGAGAATCTCTTCTGCAATAATAATTTTTGCAAAAATACATTCCGGTAAAATATAGCTTTGGAAAAAATAACTTCTCGCCGTGCGTCGCGGAAGATATTATGCTGGAAGGGATTCTTTCCGCCCTTCAAAAAATCAACCGACGAGTGAGACGCGCAGCGAAAATAAAATTAAAAAAAATCTTACAATATAAAACATCACCAACTATGCGAATTTACAAACCAAAAACAAAGTTATAAAATATTTCATTTAGTTTAATCTAAGTATTTTAAAAAAATAATGTTTGAATAAATCTTGTACATAAAAATCAGCGTTTTCGAGTGCGCACAGCGTTGATTCGTCATTTTGAAGATTCTTTTAGAAATTTCCAAAAAGGATTGATATTGAATTGTGCTAAATTACTGCACTACGCTTTAAATATAAATTAATACACTATTAAATTCATTAAAATAAATTACTAAATTAAATAGAACGCTGGTTCCGTTTAATTATAAAAGTAAAATTACTAGCTTAAGCAAAAGTCTATTGTTTGAGCAAAAAACTCGTGTTTAAAAAGTACGTTTATACAATCGCAGCCAAAATACGAGTGATCTGAAGACGAGATGTTATAAAGACGATGGCTCCGGGCTTACTGGTGATTTCGTCTTCTACATTATGTCTTTCAACATCTCGTCTTCGAAAAACTCGTTTTTTAAACATCTCGTCTTCAAAAAATTCGTTTTCTAGATGCGATTTTGTAAAAGATTTTTTAAAATGTTTAAAAAATTTTCGTCCAAACAAAAAGTTTTACTTGATTTTTAGTTTTCACTTATAGGCTTAGTAAAAAAATAGTTTTTTACTCTTGAATTCAAAAAGCACATCGTTAAATACAAATTAATCTTTAGTTTAGAGTCACATGCAGGGAACTTGGAGCCATCAAAAATTTTTTGGGAACTTGGAGCCACGAGCAATGGGAACTTGAATCTTTTAGAAAAAAAAGGTTTTCAAAACAAACGTTTTAGCGATTTTAACTTTTGGCTCCAAGTTTCCAACTTACGGCTCTAAATTCCCTATTTTTGACTCCAAGTTCCCTCGGTTCTATTGACCCTAAATCATCTTGTTGCTCATAAAGTTTTGCTTATTTTTTAGGTTTCGTTTAGGCTGAGATTCTCAGTTCTTTAACAAATCAGTTAATAAACGTTTATTTAGGGTAAAATTTTGCTTGATTTTAGGCTTTGCTCTGGCTCAAAAAAGGTTTTAGTCGCAAAATACGTAAAGCCGGTCTTTCGAAAAGTATTTTTACAAAATCTCACCCAAAAACGAATTTTCCGAAGTAGAATATGTGTAGAAAGAAATGTAACCGGAAAAACTGAAAAATTAGTACAATTTCTGGACGGGGTGTCCAGAAATCGGATCTAAGATGGTCTCAAGAATTTTTCGTTGTGTAAATTACATCTTTTTCCTTTTAACATCTCGTCTTCTACATCTCGTATTCGGAAAGCTCTCGTTTAGACATTACGTCTTTTGGAAAACTCGTTTTTTGGGTTTTTTGGGAAACTCGATTTTATAAATGTACTTTTTAAAAGAAAAGTTTTCTGTATTTTGCGACTATGAGTTCTGAAAACCCTTAATTCCTAAGTTTAAGCAAAACCTTAAAATAAAACAAAATTTTACGATGATAAATTTTTATTTAATGATACGTTATTAATGACTGATATCTAAACCTAAGCGAATAAATAAAGATTCTATGGACCCTCAATTTGTCATATAGTTTTCGTAATCATGTCGTATATGTTTTGCTCTGTGGAAATGGTTGTGGAAAGAGCTGTTTTATCCATTTAGCGCTTTAGAAAAATTGATCCTCAATAAATAAGAGATATTCTTTTTTCTTAGCTTTAATAGGCTAAAATTGATTCTATAACGTCATAACTCTGTGAAGATATTAAATACTGAACAAAGTCCGTTCAAATGGGAGGGTTAAATTGGTATTTAATGATGTGTACTTTAAATTAAAGACTGAAAACGATATTTTCCTCTGAGCCCAAGCAATACCTAAATATCAAACAGAACTTTATCGTTTGGGCCTAAATTAGTCGTTTAAAAATACGTTTACAAAATTGCACCCAAAAGACGAGTGTTCCGAAGACAAAATGTAGAATACGAGATGTTTGAAGGCGAAATTTAAAGAAATGTAAACGAGAGTTCCGGGTACACTGATGGCATTCCCTGAATATCCATACTTCGGAAATTTATGAATAATTTACTATGGACTTCTGTTCAATGGACGGTCAGGTTATTTTAGTTAGTTTACTAACTGAATGTAACTGGCTAACAGGTGAATAAAAATGGGTGTATAAAGTTAGCCTCTCGAGAGCTTGGCCGGAAAACTGGGACGGGTCTAATATTTAATATTTTCGTTCATTTGATATACTTTTTACTATTTAATTTAATATTTTATTTAAATTGATTTGATT